>CM058043.1:37097867-37197142 GCA_030169165.1 Centaurea solstitialis
TTGTAAAACAAATTGATAGAGGGACAAAAGGTGTAAATGAACAAATGGCGGAAGGACGATTTATGTAATTGAGTGATTCTACAAGAGAATAATGGATGATGACAATGACAGGCCTTACTGTCGGTCCAAAATCCTATGAACCATTAATAACTGTGATGAGTGAGTGATTCCTTCTTTGTCACTGGATTTGATTTGATTTTGCTACCAATTGGAGAAGAAGAAGAAGATCTGTGATCTGAATTCAATCTGAGGTACGTTATATACTTCACCTTCTTCAATTGAATCGATCTCTCTTCATATCAATAATCACTGAAACGATTCCTTGAACTATGTCTGAATCAATTTTGTGTGTCTATGTGTGTGTAATTATTGAAGATTATACACGTTATCGCGATCTCAATTAGCTAATTTTTCCGATCTAGGAATGTTTTCATTCGGTAGATTAAGATGTTTGGAATAAACAAATTCGGAAAATATATAATCGTAAAGCGGTTAGATGTATGATTTTGTATGATAAGGAGCGATTTTGAGAAGGAATTGGAGATTGATTTCTGGATGAATCTGTTTTGTGTTTGTGGCGATTACCAGCTGATTTGTGATGGAAATCTTCTTTGTCCAGATGAGCTGATTAATCGCTTCCATTTGCATCAATCTTCATGTAGGTTTTTGCCAGATCCTTGTGGAAAAAGGTTTTTAAGTTACTCCTTGTTCTGAAACCAAAACCTACAAATTTAACTTTGAATTCTGAACTTAATAGCTATTATTTAAGGCAAATTTCATTGGATTTTGTTGTATATTTAACATCAACATCATTCTATTCTATCCGTAACACACTCCATAGATGTCAGTTTCGTTAGTAAGGCTGTGTTTGGCAAACTAGCTGATAAGCTAGCCTGTAGCTGATAAGCTAGCTGGTAGCTGCTTATGAATAAATTGTGTTTGGCAAAAACTAGCTTATGAGTACGTAAAATGACCAAAAATGATATCTTGAGTTATAATAGTTAGTATTAATAAGGGTATAATTGGAAAAAACTACAAAAAGCTCCTGAAACACTACTACAACTAGTGTTTTAATAAGCTAGCTTATGGTCTATCAAACATGTACTAGCTTATAACTTATAAGCCAGCTTATTTTTGCCAAACAAGCCTAAATGTTTCTTGAAAATTCTTAAAATGTATATCTATTTTACATCTAAAAGATTGTGATCATCCCAATATTAGTAAATTTCATAATGTCAGAACTTTATAATTAGAACTTGTTTGGTTATGTGAGGACCAGGATGCTTGGCCCTAGGAAGTGCTGGTGATGCACTCATTTTTGTTTTCAAACAGTTTGTGCAATAAATAACGGTTTATCAATTATCATTCTGATCATTCTCACTTTAGCTAACTGACAGTTTAAGGTCAACATCAGCAATTAATTTTCACAATCTACATGTGAAAGGTGGATCCAATTTCTTGTGCTATTTATAGTAAGCTACAAATCTAGTTCACCTTTTAATTGCCCCTGTGGCTAGCTTCCGGAAACTTCATACAAAGTTTTGGCTTGACAGTTGACACACATTACATAGATGGGTGAAGGAAATGAACCTAATTTGTGCTTTTTATAATGGCAATTGCTTGCTAGCTACTGATCTGTTTCTTGTGGCACTCTCTTGTGATTTGTGGAAAGTTTTTGGTGATGAATTGATGATGTTCCATACTCCAAGTCTAATAGCAGAATCATTCTGTTTTGCACAATCCTGCATCTGCATAGAAGAAAATAAAATCAATTGTAGTCCTGCCATATTACGGTCCATCTTCCTTTCTTCTCACAACAAATAAATAGGACTAAGAGAGAATAGCATTTTCGTTAATTCTTGCCCAATATAAAGATGAACCACAAAAATGAAAATCTTGATGACCAAACCAAATGGGATACCTTTAAGAACATTTAGGCTATGTTTGGAAAACTAGCTGATAAGGTAGCTTATGACTGATAAACTAGCTGATGACTGATAAGGTAGTTTATGACTAATAAGCTACTTGATGAATTAGATGTGTTTGGCAAAAACTAACTGATAAGGTAGCATATGACTGTCAAATGACAAAAAAAGCATGTTTAAAATTTGGTAGTGTAAAAAGTAGCAAGGGTATATTTGGAATAAAAAAATAAAAAGTCTCATAAGTCACCAAATGCTATTCTCCTTAGCCTTCAAAAAGCTAACTTATGGTCCATCTAAACATGTACTAGCTTATAAGTTAACTTACAAGGTAGCTTATTTTTACCAAATTATGCCTTAGCTGGCAATTAATTTGTCATTGTAGCATATGCTGGTTCTTGAAGTTCAATGATAGGCCAACCCAATGCATAAGTAGTTTGGGCACTCCATAGCATTTGGGTCCATCATATAAATATAATCACTGCTATTTTGCTTCACTCTATGCAATTATGCACACAAGTTTTAATGCTTCCAAATGAAATCTGAATTACCTTGTGATATATTCTGATCTCACATTAGCAATCTGAGAAGAAAATGATATTCTTAGCAGATTACAGGAGATGGCCTTGGTTACAACTGCTGAAGTTTGTGATGCAAACCCTCAACTCATTGTAAGTGGTGAACTTCGTGCACTCCAACCAGTTTTCCAGATATACGGCAGGCGCCAAGTATTCTCCGGTCCAGTTGTCACCCTCAAAGTTTTTGAAGACAATGTTTTGATCCGTGGATTCCTTGAGGAGAAGGGTAACGGCCGAGTCCTGGTGGTTGATGGTGGTGGAAGCTTGAGGTGTGCAATACTGGGCGGAAATCCAGTGGTTCAAGCGCAGAACAACGGATGGGCTGGTATTGTGGTAAACGGTTGTGTAAGAGACGTTGATGAAATCAACAGTTGTGACATCGGGGTGAGAGCGCTTGCTTCTCATCCGGTGAAGGCTAATAAGAAGGGAGTTGGGGAGAAACATGTTCCTGTTGCATTTGCTGGGACTAGAATCTGGGACGGGGAATACCTTTATGCGGACACGGACGGGATTTTGATCTCTAAAACAGAGTTATCTGTCTGAGCATCATCTTTCAACTAGGTAATGTGTAATAGTTATTTATCTCTGAATATTTCTCCTACATCATCCTTAATTATTGAACTCACATGCCAATCAATATATCTGTACCAAGTTCTTGACTTCTGTGAGTACTTAAAAATATGCTAATGTTCTGTCTGTCATAAATCACCTTAAAGGCTTAAACTGTTCTCATAGCTTTGTTAGTTGTTACTGGCTCCTTGGATGGAATTGGTGGAATATTTGGGGGACACATATCGGCTAGACACAATTCCTTAGGGTGGTCTCTAAGACATGCCACATGAGGGGATATGATAGAATATAATGGAGCAAAAACTTGTTGTCCCAGTGTTTTTTTTGGAAAGGTTCATCTAGGCTTCGCCTAGACTACATCCTTGGCAATATAGAACAGAAATTGAAAATTCGGCCGTCTGAGACTAAGCCTGGCCACAAGATGCACACGAGGGGATTCGAACCCGGGTAAATGGGATACCATCCACATTCTCCACAGGCCTTACCTGTTGGCGCGACATTAAACTGGGGCAGGGTTGTGTTGTGTCAGGTGGAACAAAGAATCCTTGAGATTAACCACAAGGGTGGTGGCATACTGGCAAAATGCCTGGGGGGAATGTGGTGGAATATCCCAGCTCAGCTACCCTGGGTGGGTTCGAGTCCAGATGCTAGCCTTTTGTAGCCAAGCCTAGTCTCAGACGACCGAAACTTGATTAACAAATTGCCAAGGTTGTAATCTAGGCACAGCCTATTTGAACTTTTTCCAAAAGAATCCGAGAGTTTGAGACAAGAACCAAGATTGGTAAATTACTAAACTACCCATGTCACCGAAACCTTTAACAATTCTTTGACCCACCTGCCTCATTCTAGCCTGTTAACATCATAGGGATCTTTTAGAGAGTAAAATGCAAGGGTTCCACATGTCTAATGGATACAACTTGAGCCTTTTGAACAATTGGTATGCGTTCACAATAGCTGCTAACAGGATTTTTCTATGCGGGAAAAAAACTGGTCCTTAGTAAATAGATCAAAGAGTTGTGAGCAAGAAAATCTATAAAGAAGCGAAACTACAACAAAGATGAGAATATGTAAAACCCCATATTACTCTCTGAAATGAGCCCTTGAGGAGAGTTCCTCACTTCCTCTAAGCAATCATTTTCCTTCTTGTTGCTGCATATCTTGTTTGTACACATCTCTTTGTTTTCGGGGCCTTTCGCGAGTTACAGACAACATTCGAAAAGGTCAAATCTTTGATCATTCCATCGTCTATGGTTGAGTTGCGAAAACTTCTAGATAGGTATATCTTACATCTTAACTGAATTCTTTCTGGTTAAAGACTATTTTTCTAGTTGTTCTGAAACAATTAGGAGATTCTCTGCTATTGGGTGGTGGTCCCTACTTATGGGGTCGGCAGAGACGTAGAGTGGTAGAACTTGGTTCTTATACCACCTGAGAATAAGTGGAACCAAGTCCAAATTTGTGGGTTCAAATGGTTTTTGGTTTCTCAAAATCAAAACGTGAAACCGATGAATCATCAAGAACACAAAACCTCACAGTTGGATTGGATGGGAGAAGGAAAGAGGTTGAAGAGATGAGAAAGTGCAAAATGGAAAATAGGTCAAAGTCAGCAGAATTGAAAATGGAGTAGGAGGATGGAGAAGAAAAGTTGGTCAAGTTTCCCTTAGAATAGGTTAGGTCCTAACATTTGTTTTTCCATTGGAGACTGAGGACCAGACCAAAAATGACCCGGATCAATATAATCGGTTCAGTTACGGGTCCGAATGTTGATTTTTTGTACCCTAGACCGGATAACGACCAAATCAATTAAATGCGGTTGCGGATTCACTAAGGCCAGAGTTGTAGCTATGCAACTATCGAATTTGTCCGTGTAGATAATTTTATGAACTTTAATTTAGTGTTACCTTTGTTATTTGTTTTGTACTACGATTGGAGAGCATTGCTGGAAAAATGAGAAGCTACAAGTGTATCAAAACTTAATTTTGAATTTTAACGTTGACAAACAAAAACCGTAACCGATGCTTAGTGTTTTGTATATAATCAAATTTTATTTTAGAGCGGCTTACAGATTTCGCCATATGGTTTGTGGTTTTTTATGCCTTCGAGTCTCTAAAATGAAATGGTTACCTTACCAGAATAGTCATGTTTATCGCATTTTGTTACGGAATTAATCCATTACCCTACTCTGTAAAAATTTCATGTTAGGCAAGTTAACTAAAAGTTTGTTAGATAATAGGTATATAAAATAGAATAAATTGAATGTTTATTTATAAACTAACTTAGAAAAAAAAATCATCCTTACACTACAAATTTAGAAGCAAAGTTTTAAGCATCTATAGATTTTGATCAAGTGGTTTCAACACCTCTTAATCCTACTTGCATCACTAGTTAGTTACCTAAAATCTTGTTATGAGATATTAAATGGGAAAATAGATCAAAAGTATGCTAGCCACTTTTATTATCAGTTTATATCTCAGTTGAAGCATAATTTAAATGTGTGCTTTTAAGTTTTAAGGCCATCTTTCTTAATTTTAAAGAGGATTTTGCATTCATGAATGATTTATTGAGGTTTCGTTTCAACATGGATTTTCTTCTGATTTATTTTTAAAATGTACGCTTCTTTTTCTCATCAACTAAAACGATGTCGCGATGGAACCAAACCGAAACTTTATGGCCATGATTCGGAACAAATTCAATATGTTGAGGTTTGCATGAATCTCGTACGGTTAATCGGTGATGGATCTAAAATCATGTGATTCCATTTGTCATAAAAAGAAAAAGAAAAAATTGAACTCTTTTTCTAATGTAAAGAAATAAAATTGAGCATGAGAACACAAAAATTGTAAAAATAATCAAATTGAAAAGGTTCAGTAATTATTACATCTAGAAAAATAGTTTAAAAACGTAATCATTTAAAATGAAATAGTTATTTTTAAAATAAAACAACACAAACACATATTTACATATCTTAAAAAAATCTTAAGGTAAGTAAAATAAACGTCATATCCATATGAGTGGCTGGGATGCAAAAAGGAAGGGAAAAAAATTGGGACGTATTTGATAAATATAGCAAGAGGAAATAAAATTTGGTATAATAAATTCTAATTGTTTATTTGAGTAGTTTTAAATGCCTTAACAAGTCCTGTTTCAAGAGTTAACAACTTATTTACTGATCTAATCCCAAAAGCAACGAATTATAGACCCTAGCAGGGTCTTTTGATACACGGCTTTAATGACCGTCTCCATGTACCACTTAACAACTCGAAAGTTTGCCGACATTTAAAGGAAGATACACATTATAAAGTTGATACAATTTATTCCCTACAAGATAAATGTCCTTTAACAGGTTTACTTAAGAATCGAATAGAATTTAATCTATAAAGTTATATTGAATCCAAAAGAGAATGAGAGAATTAAAGTTTGTATTACTGCGTGAATAGCCTATATATACATATAAGCAAATCAAGACTCTTAATAGGCATTAGAAGCATGCAATTGAGCATCGCTGGTATAGCCGTGAAGAATCGAAGAACAGTGTGGTAGTCGATGCACCAAACAATGTTATCATTGGAACATGATGTACCGAGAGTCTAGGACGGTTCGTTCTAGGTGGCTATTTCAAACTAGTAATGCAAAACAATACATTGTTTAGAATATGATAATAAATCGGTGTTAAAATTAGTTTGAGAGATGACCATTAAAATGTATTTGAGTATGTAAAATAAGTTAGCATATTTCAACTACTGTCATAAAGCTTTTAATTATGTTTAAGCGTTTTTATAAATATTTAAAATATAGCATAAAGTGATTCAAAATGGCATAACAGAGAAAGTGTTGTAATGTTGGAATTTCAATTCCTTTAAGAGAAGAGTTTTTTGTATGCATCGGGCTCGTATGTAAGTTATCTAGCGGACATGTATACCTAACTTGCCTCCTGCATGTTATTTTTTAAGGCAACGTTGCATGAATCATTTCAGGGTTATCATTTTAAGGATCTTATACAAATTTACGTTCTTTAAACTACAATAAAATCAAAGTTGATTTAATATGACTTCTAAGAATTTTCTAATAATTTAATTCATGAAACTGTAAAATAGAGATTTTTATTAGACCATCCTTACTCGTACCACCTTTACCACTCTTTACCAGCTGCCACCTCAGCGCCACATCAGCATTCCACTATCTTTTACACCACCTTACCAACACCATACCATACCATCATTACCGATATCAATTCCATACCAATCTAATTAATTAATTAAAAAATAAAAGAAAAAGAAAAGAAGAGAGAGAAAGAAGAGAGAGGGTGGGTGGGGTGGGTAGAGGAAAGAGAACGGCATGGGGTTGCCGGGTGGGTCTCCTACCGGTTCCATACCGGTCGTCCAAGACGGTGTTACCGCCGGTACCGGCCCTCTCCCGTTCCCGGCCGCGGATGGCCTTATGGTTCTAAAAAAGAAAAACCAAAGTTTTTTAAGATCAAAATTTAATTTCATCCTCAATGTAAAGTTAGAAGATGGAACCTGAACTTTGATAAGTTTAAAAATCATTCTTGTGGTTTTTCATTTTGCTTTGAGTGATTTCTAAACTTACCAAAAAGTTGTATAATATTAAATATATTGTAATACATTATTATTATTACTAATGTGTCATGTGTGTGTATATACGAACACATGTGTGTGCGCGCGCACGTCCGCGTGTGTGCCTTGGATTTATTTTTTCTCAAGACCAAAACTTTCCAAAAATTGCTCATATTCTCATATCATAGAGACATCATCGTACAAACACAGACACAACCAGTGCTATGGGTGGGCAAGTCAGGGAATCAAAGCCGACAGACCATCATTTAAGCATATTGATGTTGTTACTCATAAAAAAGTTGTAAGGTGTAGATCTAAACCTCAAAAAATACTTAAACACTTTCTTACCACTTACTCATTTGTTATTTAGAAAAATGATATTTTTTTAATTTAAGCACGTTTTAATACTGTATAAATATCTTGAATTAAATTCCAACTCTAGCTGAAAATCGTTTATAAATTAGAAATCTTATTCTTTCAAAAAAGATTGGAAACTTATAATCTTGCAATTTTGATTGATTCTTTAGGAACATATCCAACAACATCTCTATAATTTCTCTATAATAGAGATTCAAAAATCAAAATCTCTATATAAGATTGCATTTCATTCCAACAACTTTTCTATTTTAGAGACTTCAACACTAGTTATATTATTAAAATATTGTATAATTTCATCTCAATGCACTTTAATTTAAAAATATATATATCAAACAATAATAGTTTTATGTGATTCGTGGAAAAGAATAAAAAATGTTTTCTCTCACCTTTTATCAAGTTTTAGAGAATTCTCTAAATTTAGAGTTTTTTCTAGTTTTCTTTACTTTAGAGAACAAGATGGGGGAACTGTTGGAGCATTATAGAAAACAAAAACTTAGTTTTCTCTATTTTAGAAAAGTTGTTGAAAATACTCTAAAAAGCCAATTGCTTCAATTTAAAATATAAAAATACATTGCTAAATATATAAAAACGTACGTCTTTTTCTAACTTACAAATTTATATATTAAAATTTTAAAATAAAATAATATTACACAAATTTATATATCATATATTACCATAACATTATTAAAATAAAGTTTTTACAAATAATAATACTAATTATAAAAATGTGTCTTTTTTGTTTTTTTTTTTAATTAAAAAAAATAATAATAAGTTGTTTTAGATTTTTCTCCGTTTTGGCATGTATACAATTATGCATATATGTACTTGTGCATATTACAAAAACCCATATACAGGTCTTTTTTAGATTTTTTAATAGTTGTGTTTGACTTATGCATACGTACGTGTTCATATTACAAATTACTCGTACACATACGAGGATTTGCGGGTTTCATAGTTTTCCGGGTATTTGAGGTTTTTCCTTGAATCTCCTATATATATAGGGGTATGTTCAAATGTGAACCACCTTTTGGTTGTGAACGTGAGGACAGCCAAGAGCGCCCCACGCAGCAATCTAAAAAAACGCGCCTAAGCTTTATGCATACTGCATAAAGCTATCATTCAGACTGAATAAAGCTAAGTTGCGGGCTTAGTTGCGCGTGTTAGAGTGCGACTAAGCTATAAGCATACTGCATAAAGCTATAAGCGTACGACATAGCTTAGGTGCGTGTTTTTCATATTGCCACGTGACGCACTCTCGGTTGTTCTCACGTTCACAACCAAAAAGTGGTTCACATTTGAATTGTAACTCGTCGCATGAGACAAACGTGCTAAGATTTAAATTGATTTTCAACAATAAAATACTTTCTTTAACTTTTAACTCTTAAGATTTAAATTATTTTCAATAATTTATATAACATATAACATAGTTATAATCTAATTTCTTTATAGATCAAATATTACCAAAAGAGATAGTCATATAAACCCTATCGTATAAATTTAAAATCTTATATATTAAAAAAGGTAATTATATATAGTTATGGAATTATTTAAAATTAAAAAATAATATTTAAAAAATAGGTTGTTAGAGATAGAGATAAATATAGTTTAATGGTTCTTAGAGCATCTTCATTGCTAAAATAGAAAAAGTAGGTTTTTTCTTCTTAAATTGCTCCAACATCATTGCTAAACCTATTGCTAAAATAGAAAATTTTAGAGTTTTCTCTAAATATAGAGATTTCTCCAAATTTTCTAAATGATGAGAGAGAAACAATTTTTTAATGTATTCCACCAATTACATAATTTATTGTTTAAAACTTTTTAAAAAGTTTATTGGGATAATAAATATAATGTATATTTTAATAATATAAATGATAATAAAGTCTCTAAAATAGCAAAGCTGTTGAAGATCAAAAAATAAATGTTTAGAGATTTTAATCTTCTTTCTCTATTTTAGAAAAAAAATATAGCAAATCTGTTGGAGATGCTCTTAGAGATAAGTTTTCATATAGAAGAGAGATAGTACGTGGCATGACATGTGTCAACAAATGACAAATATGCATGACATGTGGCAATAACTGACACGTAGGCGTAAATGAATGTAGACCATAAAAGTGTCTAGGTACATGTTTTTGCGGAGAAAATCAGAAACCGACTCAGATGAGTGCGACACATAATAGACCAGTTACCCTTTTATTATATATAGATAATATACTTAGTCACTTATTATTTACAATAAGTACATTATTAAAATAAAGTTTTCACAAACAAATATCACTAATTATAAAAAAGTCTCTAAAGTTTTCATAAACATAAACAAGTCTCTAAAGTTTTCGTAAATCGGTTACAAAAGGGAACACAATTAAAGTTTTCCCCTATAAAAACGACGCGCCACCGTCTTCGGTGGCCGTCGTCATCATCACGCGGCGTTCCTCCGACTTTCTCTCCCCTCCTTTCCTTCTCTCCTCCGCCTCCTCTATATCAACACCACCACCACCTTCCTTCCATCCTTCATGCAACAAACCCTAACTCTTCACACAATTATCATCATCATATCATATCAATCGCCATTGATTTCCACATAATCCTCTCTATATTCATTCGTATTCCTCTTTCAATTTTCAATTTTATGATACAAATTAATTAAACAATGTTACGGAAATGCGTTAAGCCGTTTGACAGATGCTTACCACAACGAACTGCCGATGAACTCCTATGGCATGCCGATTTGAAGCCTCACGCCTCCGGTGATTTCTCGATCGCCGTCGTTCAAGCCAATTCTAGCCTCGAGGACCAGAGCCAGGTCTTCACCTCTCCCTCCGCCACCTACATCGGCGTCTACGACGGCCACGGCGGTCCAGAAGCTTCTCGTTTCGTTAATCGCCACCTTTTCCCTTTCATCGACAGTAAGTTCACCTAATATTTCTCCCTCACAATCGACAGTAAGTCCACAAAAGTCTCCCTGTTAATTCATTGGTTTTAATTTCTCCTAGAATATCAACGAATGCTAATTCTGTTTTTGTTCAATTAATGTATAGCCTGATTCACCATTGAAGTGATTATGTATTTGTATGATGATTGTTCACAAAAGTCTCCTTGTTCATTGATTTTTCTCATAGAATATGAGCGAATGTTTGTCTGTTTTTGTTCAGTTAATGTAGAAGTATTCACAATTTTTTATTCAATTGAAGTGATTATGTATTTGTATGATGATTGTTCAAAATATATTTGTAGAATTTGCAACAGTTCACAAAAAGTCTCCTTGTTCATTGATTTTTCTCCTAGAATATGAACGAATGCTTGTCTGTTTTTGTTTAATTAAGATCGCGTGATTCACAATTGAAATGATTATATATTTGTATGATGATTGTTTGAAAATATATTTGTAGAATTTGCAACAGTTCTCGTGGAATATGAACGAATGTTTGTCTGTTTTTGTTCAATTAATATCATGTGATTCACAATTGAAGTGATTATGTATTTGTATGATGATTTTTTGAAAATACGTTTGTAGAATTTGCAACGGAGGAAGGAGGTATATCTGTGGATGTTATAAAGAAGGCATTCAGTGCTACAGAGGAAGGATTTCTTCGATTAGTGAAGCTTTCGATGCCTATTAGACCACAGATTGCCTCGGTTGGATCGTGTTGTCTGGTTGGTCTTATTACGAATGATGAATTGTATGTTGCAAACCTAGGGGACTCAAGAGTGGTCCTTGGCCAGAAGTTTCTGGACAAGGGCAAGGCAACGGTGATTGCTGAACGTTTGTCGAGAGATCACAATGTCTCTTTCGTAGAGGTGAGGAAGGAGGTTGAAGCACAGCATCCTGGTGATTCACATATTGTGGTTTATTGTCATGGTGTTTGGAGAATCAAGGGTATAATTCAGGTAAACCAAATTGTATTTGTGTTAATCAATTAACATATTGCATAATAATTCCATCATTCCTATTAGACTCAAGTGTCTATACTTGTATATACTCCATTGCATGTTTGTTTGGTCTATTTAAGATCATGGTTTCCTGTTATCGTATATTAAAATTTATAGGTGCATAATTTGTCTTTTCGATATTTTTATGGTTCCCTAAGAGATTAGAGAAGGGTTTTAAGTCATTTATCAGAAATCAGCCTCTTGGATTGGGAATGCACCATGGACATGTTAACGGTTAAAAGAGAGATATCTGTTTCCAAGCTTGAGTTTCCCTTCATTGTGGAATTACTGAGATCCTTTAGCTTGAATTGAGGGCTATTGCTTCGGTTGGTCTCTGTAAGAATGCTTAATTTCTCTTCAGCTTCTCTCACCTTTCCTTTTTTGCCTTTTGCTTTCTTGAAAGAAAGTTATTCCGTACACCCATGAATTGCTTGCTAGCAAAGACTTTTTAAGGGTGGTTGGTATCTATCTTGTTCTGCATTGCTTCAATCTCTGTCCTTTTACTTTTATTAGAAGAAGCATCACATGATCACACCTTTAGCAATCTTCTAAAAGGGGTTATACTTCCCACTTTTCCCAGGAACCACATGTTTTACTTTGGGCCATGGTCTAATGGTAGCAAGTCTTTTGCGCATGATGTCAATACATGAAGATCTCAACTTTCAACATGTCGTGGCCTCCAGAGATGATATGTTCTTCTACCTTTTCCTCTTGTTTATCGATATGGCTTATATGACATCCATTTTCTGCAAACTTTTGTGTTGTGCAACAAATCGAGTATATGCCCATTAATTAGATGCTTTCAAATGTTTCTTACCTTTCTTCCATCCACTTAAAACTGACATGTGATCATATCTGGAACACCTTTTTTTCTTTTCAGGTTTCAAGATCCATAGGTGACTTCTATTTGAAAAAGCCGGAATTCAACAGGGATCCATACTTTATGCAATTTGGAAATCCTATTCCTCTGAAAAGACCAGTATTGACAGCAGAGCCTTCCATATTCTCCAGAAAGCTTAGGCCTCAAGATTTGTTTCTGATATTTGCTTCAGATGGTCTTTGGGAGCAGATAAGTGATCAAGAAGCAGTAGATATTGTCCACAAGTCTCCAAGACCGGTTAGTTAACTTCTATGCAACTTTTTTTTTTTTGAAAGGAGGTGATGCTCCGGACAAATAAATAGAAAAACAAAAAGATAGACCTAAACGGCAAGGGGCTCACCCTTTAGCGACCTTCTTGGGTCAACATTGTATCAAGCCTATAGCCTTTTTTTTCATCTTGGGCCTTAGTTTGGTTTCCTTTCCAACAATCTCATTTCTTGCATTGTACTGGTATAAATAGGATCAACAAACCGAATAAGTTACTCCCTTCGCCCCAAAGTAAGTATCCGTATTTTTATTTTTATTTTTATTTGTCTTTATGTAAAAGCTAAAAGTAAGCGTCTATTCTCCAATTATGTGCTTGTCAAAATGGAGAAGTTCATTACCCATATTGTTAAAGGTAAATTTTTTGATAATTAAACATCTACAGAACTTTTCGTTATGGACATTTGAATGAAGTTAACATGTTCGACCAAAATGTAACTCTAAGAATTGGTCTGGTGGATAAAGCTTGTGACATGGTGTTACAAGTCTTGGGGCATGTTTGTTAGCAGTGAACTTAATGAGAGTCATAGGGTATTCGGTTAGTTATACATGACTGTTTGGTAATGAGGTATTGATATAAAAAGTGGCTTAAGTAGTAAGCTTCTAGGGAGACCTTTATGCAGAAACCTAAGTTTTTGTTCCAAACATATCATTCATAATTAAAGAAACACACTCCTACGGTCTATTAAAAGAACCCTTCCAACAGAAAGAAAAAAATCCAATCTATATAGACAGATTAGTCCACACATACAACATTATTCATACAAGACTTAGGGGTTGTTTACCAAATTTTTCATTCCTGTATTGATAAATTTGTTTGTCTGGATAAAAATATATTGTTGTTTACTTTTTTACCTGGATGCAACGTGTGAACGATCGAGATGATGACTATCAGATGGGCTAGGGTAAAGAACGTGAAAAGAGAAATGGGGATTTTTATTTTAAACCCTTGTTAAACAAGGGTATATTTGTCAAGATAGTGTCTATATGGGGACAAGTGGTCTCCATGGGCTGTGCGAAAAAGCCATGTTCTGAGCGATTAAGTTGTTAGTAAACAACATTATACGTCTGTGCGATTAAGCGAAAATACCCATTAAGCCCATTAAATCATTAGTAAACACACCCTTAATAAACCAATCAAACGCAGGCGAGTTGGCCAGGATTGGCTATAAATAGTGGAAGCTCCTTTTGATTGGCTATAAATTTATTTATTGAAATGTTTGTTTATGATTCAGGGAATAGCTAAAAGATTAGTGGGAGCAGCACTTGAGAGGGCTACAAGGAAGAGAGAGTTGAGATACAAGGACATCAAGAAAATCGGAAAGGGCATCAGACGGCGTTTCCATGATGACATCACGGTTATAGTAATCTATCTTGATCAACAAAAAGGGTCGTCGGCCAACGATACCAACCTCGGCTGCACCACCGCCCCTGTCGATATCTTCTCCTCTAAGAAAGATAAGCAACCCCTTTTGGTTCAGCACACATAAAATGATCTTATATTTTGATTTATTAAAAACAACCCAAGAGTCGTTAGTGTTACAAGGCTTTGTTTGGGTGGGTTTTAACTTGTAAACTCATTGTTTGCTTCATTTCCTTCCATCATAGACTTTTGGTACATGATCTTTAAAAGTGTTTTAAGGACCTTTCTACACAGCACCTTTCTTTTGGATGAATAACAAAAAACTCCAAATGGGAAGTATTATTATTTTAAGACATCTTTCACTCCTACTCATAAGCATGTTTGTTTAGGACTGAATGAATTGATTTGTTAATAGGGTTGTGTTTTATCTGAGAAATGTTTTTTTTTGTCATGAGAAGTGACATAGCATTCACAAAATATATATTGACCTTCATCACATTCACACAAAGTATAATGATGTAACCTTCACACGACTTAAGGGTACAATTACCACTTCTCACCAAAATTCCTTTTTCTAGACGTGATCCTAAGGTGGTGTTTGGTTCGCAAAAATCATTTTCGTGGTTAAGAGGTCGTTTATCAAACGCTTACCAGCAAGGATATTACCCTCACTTGCCTTATCGTATAACATTTTCGGCTATCAAAATTGATTGTTGGAAAGTGTCTTCAACCCGGTAAGGGACTTACCGGGTAAGAGTCGTTTTCATCACTTACCAAAATTGTCCTTGAAAGTCTTCCAGTGTCGTAGGCAAATTGGTTATCGCTTGGGAGGTTCATAGCACCCTAACTGAATTCAAACCTTCCCGTGTGCATGCCTGGAGATATTTGAGTGGGGCCATGTTTAGCCCCAAAAATGTCGATGATTAGTCGTACTGACCCGGACACCCTTCTAAAAAAAATTAAAAATCTGTCCTTGAAAATTCCCTCTCCAAAAGTGTCCTTGAAAAAAAAAATGTTTCAACATATATGCATTTTCACTAATAGTGGATATGTAAGTTTTATTTAATGGCGGATATAAAGATTATCTTTGTAAATAAAAGCTAAGCCTTCATACTCCTGGTAAGGCACTCTCTCTCTAAAGCCACCAAGGATTTTTCCGGCTATTATCTTTAAAGTTGCCTGAAAATTAATCACGGTACACACAAATTGATACAGACACCCATTGTTAATAACAAAAAAACATTTGGGTCGTAGCCGGTCCATAACCATTGATTCTAACTTATCAGAAGAATAGGGTCATTAAACCGCAGGCAGTCGAAACGGTTTGAGAACGGTCCAGGGACCCAAAACCAACTCATTACAGACATGTTTAAGAGCCGACACACCTAAACTTTCACACCAAAAGGAAATGAATAAACCATCCGCAGTGAATTACCATGTAGGAATCCATTCTCAAGTCCATGAAATGGAACTCCAATACATATATATAGCATCACCACAAATTGCTAAGACCCTTCATAGATGATAACCAACTAACAAAATTGTTCCCTTAGAAACTAGAAAACAAAAGCAAATCCAGCACCTTGAACCTAAACTACTAGCAAACTAGTTGGAAGCAGAGGAACTCTACTTGAGGAAGTGAGGAGAAATTAGCCCTGATACTTCAAGAAACATAACACGGTCCTTCCCTCCAAATATCGTCTTCAGCTTCTCATCACACACGATAACCTTCTTGTTCGTTGGCTCCTAAATAAACAAACAAACACACCCATCGTCAATTCATTTCACCTGCTTAATAGTTATTTAGGATTAAAGCATTAGATTGGTTTAAGCACACCAAAAGCATAATCGACAAATGAGAAATGCCAACAAATCCACGTCCAACAAGACCGTAATAGAAATTTCACAAAATATTTCTTGACGAGGTATGAATGACAACCATGAAAAACATAAGAAATTGCACAGCATAATAGCATGAATCATGTCTCCCCAGCAAAGATTCAAAAGCTGCAAAAGGGTCAACGGCCTAGCAGCACTCGGCTTACTCTTAGATACCAATCTACTTGGAGGTCAAGGGTTTAGGCCTCACAAAAATTAACAAACGCACATGAGTTTTGCCATATAGAAATACGATAAACTTCCGAAGAAAATATTCAAAACCTTCTGTTAAAGATTGTTTGACCAAGTCCAAACACTGCACAGAGCTGTGGGTTGCTTAATCTACCTTGCCAGATCTCCAATCAAGCTGGCTTCACAAAGGATTTGATTATTACCTCCTTTGCCATTGAAGCTTTCAGAACAAATTAGTGTCCCAAACATTTTAATCATGATGATATTATCAGTAAAATCTCGTAATTTATTTAGCTTAGCAACAATAGCACATCTCTCATGGATTAAGATCAACAAAACACATCAACCAACAATACATGATTAAACCTATTACTCAAGCACAAGGTTATCGAAAATCAACGATATGTACACATGCCAAAACCTCGACCTAATCTATTCTTATTCCCATTCCCTCTCCTCTTTGTGTAAAACCTAGGCATTGTTTGATAAACTCAAACTAGATTATAAGCTAGCTTATTTTTTATGTACATGTTTGGATGGACAAAAAGTAAGCTAGCTTTTTGATATGCTTCTTGGAGGTAGCTTTTTGTAGTTTTTTCCAATTTTACCCCTATTAATATTAATCATTACATCCCAACATACCCTTTTTGGTCATTTTACATAACCATAAGCTAGTTTTTGTCAAACATAAGCTGGCTTATCAGCTAGTTTTTGTCAAACATAAGCTAGCTTATTAGCTAGTTTGCCAAACATAGCTCTAATCTAAAAAAAACGATTTTATGAAACTTAGCCAAATAAACCGTACTCATATAACTCCATCCTCAATTCCACAATATCATCTGTTAGTCTCTGAAACCATAAGCTATTAACCTAATATGGTGTTTATAAATAAATCATAGCAAAAGAACCAGTATTTAGCAGATAGGGTTTGGTTAAATTGTTCAAAATGAAATGAAACAAAATCAAGTATAGATAAATGTATACCTGAAGCTCTTTCTCTTTGATATAAGCCCAAATCTCCTTGAGCGCTACAGAACGAGAGATCTCCGTCTGGCCGCCGAGGAAATCCTTCAATTCCGGCGAGACTCGGTAGGTCTTGGTGAGTCCGGTGACCCGCTTCTTAGGCTCAGTCGCAGGGTTGGAGACGGTGGCGTAGGTTACAAATGTGCGTTTTGTAACAAGCAGGTTAGCAGCCTGAAACTTCGCCGTAGTAGAAGAAGAGGCAAGAAGCCTCAAGGAAGACGATGAATGCTTCGCCGGAGACGCCGTTTCGCCGGCCACGAACGTCGGAAAAACACCTAGAGGCATAGCCATATTTTCTGGATTGTTCTAGAACTTACTGTGGAATGTGGATAAGAGAGTGAGAGAGGGTTTTTCTTTTCCTGCCTGTGTCTGTGAGTGTGAAGGTGTGATTTGGTATCTTTGAGCCTATGTTTGTGTTTGGTTCCAATGGCAAAAAATTTGAAGTAAGTTATGATTTTAATCCTTATGGTTTGATAAAAATTACGATTTATGTCTATATGAAATTAAAACTAGGGATGTAATCGAGCCGAGCCAATACAGTGTTAAGCTCAAACTCGAGGTTCAAAACTCGACTCGAGCTCGGCCAAGCTTTAGTTTTCAAGCTCGAGCTCGACTCGAGGAAGTACTCGACAGTCGGCACTCTCAAGCTCGGCTCAACTCGACTCAACTAAAATTCAAATTTCAAGTTTTTGAACTACAATTACTGAGATCATTTATATACTAGGGGGGTATAAATATAATTTGGTTATATATTCAAGGTAAAATAAGTAATATACTATACGCTCGATAAGGCTTGCGGGCCTAACAAGCTGAGTATTTTCGAGCTCGAACTCAGCTTGAAACCCTACTCGAGTAGCTCGGGCGCGAGCTCGACTCGGTTCACATCGAGTCGATTTCGGGTATCTTTCGAGTCGGTCTCAAGTAGCTCACGAGTTATCTCAGCTCGATTACACCTCTAATTAAAACCGTAATTTATTATGATCTATATTTTATTATGGTTTTGGTATTTATGGTTTAAATCTTTTTAATATTTTAGTTCTTTGTCTTTTAATCTTATGATTTATTTTAGAGACGTAAATAGCGAAAAGGTATAAAACAATATCCAAGAAATAGAAATTCCTAAACCATAGGTACGAAAATCAAAACATATAATAAATCATAGGGGGTAAAATTATAATAATATTGCATTTACGCATTATCTATGTTTTCTAGAATTTTTAATTTTTTATGAGAAAATAATACTTATTTAATCTTTATTAGTGAAATTATAAAAAAATGTCATTTTCCCTCAACTTTTTAGAGTTTTAGAGGGTTTTCTATATTGAAATTTTTTCCTAAGATTCTTTATTTTAGAGAACAAGATAAAGAAAGTGTTGGAGCATTATAAAGAACAAAAGGATGATTATCTCTATTTTAGGGTAACGAATGAAGATGCTCTAACAACATCACTCAAGAGATTACTTAAAATTTCTTAAAAATGAGAAATAGAAATTAAATTTTCTTTTAAATGTTCTGTAACTCTTCTCGAAACCTTGCCCTTATTGTCCAGCCTACCTCAACATGCTTCATCGGCCATTCTGTTTGTGCTTTCAGCAAGTAGGCAACATATCTGAAAGTAGCATTCCTAACTTGAAGGGCTAGAGGCTAACAAGGCTCTAGTTGAGGGCGGGACTCTTGTGGACTAGAGAGATACAACTACTGAAACAACTCCTTTATTTATAACAAATTTATTTATTTTTAAAGAATTCAACATTGATTATAACATTAACATATTTTTTATTTATTGTAATGTTATTTTTCTCTAAACTTTTATTTTAAATTTTTTTTATTAATGTTCTCTCTTGAGTTATGTTCATGAGGTTTTTTAGGGATGAATAGAAGAAAGAAAATGAAGGTAAGTAAGAGGGAAAAGATATTGTGTTCTTGAGGTTTTTAAAGTAGCTTTTGGTACGCATACATGACTGGATAGGACTAGGTGGTAGGGTAAGACTGGATTGGACGAGACTGGACAAGTCCCCTCCCCCCCCCCCCCCCCCCTAAAAAAATATTTGATAATTTTATATATCATATAGTAGTTGTACTTGACATAAATAAAATAAATAATATAATTTATAAACAATTTTACATAATTTTCATAAATATAATTACAAATATAATAGCACCAGATTTGATATAATTGATGGTGGTTTTTATGGTAAAAGTGGAAGTGGTGGTCAACGATACTACTAGTTGTGACGATGGTGGTGGTCAATAGTTATGGAGAACGTGAAGATGATAGATGGTAGAAGTGATGGCGAACCACAACGGTGAAAAATGTACTTATGAACAATGTGGTGGAGGAGTGGTGGTGGTTATGGTGGAATGGTGATGGCCAACGACACTAGTGAGTTAGCGATGAGCGGTAACGCAGGCCTTTGTTGGTTCGTGCTGAATTTCGCTTTGTTTCTCGTTTGGGTCTAGGATCAAGGTTTTGCTTAGGCTGTTGTCTTAGGGATTTAAATGAGTAGTTTCTAAGATATTTTAGGAGGTATAACACTCTTGTGCATTGTTCAATTCAAACTTTTGGTTTGGACATTTTGACGTTTAGGGCGTCTACCGGAGTGTCAAGCTTCAGTTGAGCTCCCTTGACATTTCTAAAATTATTGTGGAGCGTTTACTTATCATTGAGCACCGCTTTTAAACTGAAAATGTTGCATGAACTCTTAATTACGAATATAATGCTAGTAATTATGAGTTATTTGATTACGTGCTTTACGTGCTTAAGGTGTGTATTTTATATTTATCTCAAAGGGAAGTGCAATGGGGGATTCCTACCATGATCGGGTGTAACCATCATTGTTAAACCCAAGGGGAATGGGTTGTTTTATTCTACTTACTTATTAAACAATTTTCCTTACCGGCATTTATATTAAACCGTTTTCATGGGAATTCACTAGATTTTACGGTGTAACCACGCTTTTTAAACATGAAATATTTTCAGGCACATACCAAGTTGACGAAGACTTTAAGGGTAAAGCGAAGATGTGAGCTTGAGTAGGAGGACCTCAAGACTCAATTTCCTACTTATTGTACCTAGAATTCTCAATTGTATTAAGTTTGAATTTTCGGAGCATACTTTAAGAGGATCCTTATTCATGAATTATTACTTGACATGTTAGACATATAGCCATTTTGGGCTTTGGTATATGGATTGGTTTAGTTATTGAATTTCGATTGTTGCATAACGTGTTGTTATTTTCGAAATCAACAACCATGTCTTCTGGGAAACTTCATGTGGATTGAAGCCACCATCTTGAAGATGATACCTAAAAAATCATTTATCCATTGTTGAGTTCAATTTTAGAGAGATGAGAGAGACATGGAGAGATAATGGAAAAAAAATTTGTGGAGATGTAGAAGATAATTGAAAAATAATGACCAAAAATAGATAATTCAAATAATAATTAGAATTAGAATTTAAAAAAATTAAAATAAATTTCAAAATTGGCATTTCCTTAATATGTAGTTTAGTCTTTCTTTCAAAAAAAGAAAAAATAATACATTTTCTTTAACATTTTAATAAATTGAATTCTTAAAAAATTTCGACCGTTGTTCAAGATAAATGATGGTTAAAATCAAGTTGTATGGATTTCACGTTAATAGTTGTATGCAAAAAGATTATGTATATAAAAATTAATCAAAAGGGAATTTGTTAAAGGAAAAAGAGAATAGAACAACAATAGAATAGAGAGAATGAATCTGTATTTCTCATTAATAATAAACCTTTCAAACAGGGAGTAGTTTACAACAGAAAGAAAACATTCATTATGGTCATTTCTAATACATAGAAAATATTCTTTCAATCACTTTTTTGACGATGACACATAATTCTTTTTTTTTTTTAACGACAAGTTAACATACACACGCTCCAGAGGTATCGGGCCTCCAATTGGGCAATCCCACTAATCTGCTGCGACCTGACCCAACCTATGGCTGAACCCGACCAACAGGGAAGTAGATCCCATAGACTGGATCCTCCCATACCGGCCCCGAGCCCGGCCCAAAGGACCAATTTCAAAGTCTGGATATCTCAGAAATGTCACCCGTGGGATTCGAACCCTGGTAGTGTGGCTTTCACCCCACACCCCCCAGGGATATTACCTATCCAACAGAAATAAACATTATATTGATGCTTTTTAGTTAACCCAATATAATCAATAAAAATTGTTTTATATTAAAAGAAATATTTTCCTCTAACTTGAAAATACAAAAAAAAAAAAAAAAAAAACAATTAGTAGAAATAAAATTTTCATTCTCTATTTGATCATCAATGGAAATAAATGGATCTCAGAAATAATTTCATTATATAATATCAAATAAAACAACCTTTCATTCTCTATTTGATCATCAATGGAAATAAATGGATCTCAGAAATAATTTCATTATTAGAAATTAAACCGCGCAGGACGGGTACCCACACTAAACTGAATCGTAAAGGAGCGGGGTACCCACAGTTCGGTTCACAATTACCCGCATTTTATCGAGTGTTTTGACGTACACAAAATATATACTAGAAAATGAAGTTATTTTTTTTATAAACTAAAACAATTAACACTTAAAAACATTATAAAATAAAAATAGGAGTATGCAGAATTGTTATCGATATGGGTGTGCAAAAACTATCTAAACCGAATCTGACTAACAAACCAATGGCAGTTGGGGTAAACGAAGAAAAAACATGGCATGTGATAAAGATTTTCTTAAGATTAGTAATTTTTTATTATGAAGTATTAATAAATATATTTTTTCTTAATAGCCTAAATATATGCGGGACGGGTATACGTGGATAGTAGATTTAGAGAACCGAACCTGATCCATGACTCGACGAGTACTCTTATTTTCGGGTTTTTCAAATCACAAGCTATTCGGATATCACTTTCTCGATTTCAGATTACACTTCGATCCGATTTTTCGAATTTTTAACACGCCTATTTGTTATCAGTGTAAAGGAATATGGTGGTGCTCCATGGCTTCCCTACCTCCTTTATTGTATCCCCCTTAAAACTGTACGGTCGCACCCCACCCTATTCCACTCCCCCAACCTCTTATCCTACGAACCAAATGTTTCTCGACACGTTGCCCTATGTCTATTTCTTTAGACAATGACTTTTATCATTTTAATCATTTAAGTGTAATAATTATAACATATTATATTATTTTTTATTTTTTACTATGATGTTTGTATTAAACAATGCTTTTTATAATTTGTTTTAATTATATGATTAAAATTTTATTTAAACTATATTACAATTGTTATGGAATAATTATAATTGGTATGGATGTCAATCCCTCTACTAATGGTATAAATATATACCATATTGTATATTATCTTTCTTAGAGGACAAGTAATGTAATATGTATATATAGATGTACCCTCTATTGAATAATATACATACTTTCTGGCTTTCATCTCTCTCTCTCTCTCCCGATCTCGTCTCTCTATATTCTTGTTATATTCATAACACGTTATCAGCATGAAGCTCTTGACGAAGACGACATCGGCAGCAACAAAGGCAATCCGACGAAGAAAATCTAACTACCTAGGGTTCTACCTTAAGAGGTAAGTTTTAACTTTATATTGCAAATTATTAATCTATAATCAATATGTTTCTATTAACATCCCTATCAAACGGATATAGAATCGTTCGCATGATTTATGATTTATGATCTTATGACTTACAAATATTTATCGTGAAACTTTATTTATGTTTTGTTAATCTGCAATTTCTCAATTTTCACAGAAACCCTACCCAATCGAAAATTTTGTTTTCTGAGTCGTCCTCGCGACGCGAAACGGCGTTCTCGCGGCGCGAAAAGATGCCCTAGTTTCGATCGATCTTCGCGACGCGAGAAATCAGTTTCGCGAACGCGAGATGGCTTCTGTTTTTATGATCGATGCCTCGCGACGCGAAGTCCTTACGCGAAATTCTCTTATCTTGAAAAATTACTTACTTCGCAGCGCGATATAATGTTTCTCGCGACGCGAGATTCTTGCTGTTTTAAAAACAAATATTCATTGATTTCCCAAACGTCTTATATGAAGTTTTAATATTAAACTCTTGTATCTTATCATAGTTAATCATGTCAAACCTTGCAAAACTTGAGTTTTTGGCTTTGGATATCACCGGAAAAAAACTACTTGTCTTGGGTATTGGATGCCGAAAATACACCTAGATGCTAAGGGCCTTGGAAACACCATTAAAGAAGGAAACCAGGAATCTGTCCAGGATAAGGCAAAGGCGATGATTTTCTTACGCCATCATTTACATGAAGCCCTAAAAACTGAATACCTCACTATAAAAGATCCACTTATCCTCTGGAAAAATCTTAGAGATCGCTACGATCACCAAAGATCTGTGATATTGCCAAAAGGCACGTTATGAGTGGGTTCATCTGAGGTTACAAGACTTTAAGTCTGTAAGCGAGTATAACTCAGCTATGTTTAGAATTACCTCTCAGTTAACCCTATGTGGTGAAAAGATTACTGATGAGGAGATGTTAGAGAAAACATTCTCCACCTTTCACGCTTCTAATATGCTATTGCAACAACAATATCGTGAAGGGGATTTAAGAAATATTGTGATTTAATTTCATGTTTACTGGTTGCTGAGCAAAACAATGAACTCCTCATGAAAAACCATGAGACCCGTCCTACTGGAACCGCCCCATTCCCAGAAGTGAATGTGGCAACATATAATGATCAAAGAGAAAATAATGGACGTGGTCGGGGTCATGGTAAGTTTCGTGGTCGTGGCCGAGGCCGTGGACGAGGTCGCGGTCGAGGAAGTGGTCGTGGAGGATATCCTGGTGTTCAATTTAACAATCCGAAGGCACATGCTCATGAAAGAAAAATGCACACGAAAAGAAAGAAAAACCGACATGTCACATCCCGTTTATTATTGTTATTATTATTATTATTATTATTATTATTATTATTATTTGATAGAATTAGGGTTAGGGTTTAGTTTGACCAACTTACTTGCGGGTTAAGTAATGATAGAGGAAAAAGCCCGCTAAACCCACGTTAAAAACCCTAGTAGTGCAACTCTTTTCTCATTACGTTTCTTGGCAAGTAAGATATCGAGAGAGGGAGGCCGAGAAAGAGAGAGCATCGGGAAGGGGTACCGGAATTCGTTCACGTCGTAGGTAACCGTTCGTACTCGTACGTAGATTAGGGTGGCGGCGGTGTTGCGTTGTTTGGCCGGCGACGGTGGTACTCCACCATGTCGCCGCCGTAGCCTTGAGCGGAGGTGGTGACGGTCGTGACCGTTGTCGCCGTAAGGTTCACCCGCAGCCGAAAGCGCCGGCGTACGGCGACAGCCGTGAGCGACGATGGTCTACGGCTTTGGCGCTGCCCGGCGTCGTTGGAGGCTGGTCGCCGCCGCGTGGCCGCAAGTGCGGTGGTTGGCGGTGGCTACCTCGTTGGCTGCTGCTGCCGAAATTGATGTCCAAGGGCCGGCCGGCGGCTTGGAGAAAACTCCTCGCCGTCGCGACCGCCGCCCTGTCGTGGGTAAAGCGATGCCGGCGGTGGCCGGCCGTCGCGATGCTGATGTTGTTGGTCGTCCGCGGTCAGCGGTGGTCGGGGGTGATCTTGACACCGCTGCTGGCTGCGGTGGGTTTTGGTGTCAACGGTGGTGGTGAGTATCGACTCGCCGCCGCTGTCCCTTAGCCACCCAAGGTGGCGTGTGGTAGGGTTCCGAGGCTGGTGGTGGCCGAGACCGTCCTTGGTCGCCACCGTGGCTTGCGGTGATTGGTTGGCGGTGGTGGCCGTTTCTCTCGGCGACGGCTGCCGTACCGAGGCCAAGGCGGATCAGCGGTGGTGGCGGTTGAACCGCTGCTGCCGCTGTGTCACGGGCGGTGCGCGATGGTGGCGGGTCACCGTCGTCACTACCACCGTTCCGTGTAGCCTGCGTTGATGTTAAGGTTAGTTGCGTCACGTTAGTTGTCCCGGTTAAGTATGATAGTGTTTTGGAGGGTGATGCGATAGCTTATCGTTAATCGTAACATTTAGGACCTTTTGTTTAAATTTCAGAGTGGTTGCGTAGATTACACTTGTGAGCGAACGTTTTACGTACACGCGACATCTTTGAGGTGAGTGGGTTTTACATGCGTATATTATGATTTTATGTGACATATGTGTTATTGCTGTTATGCGGTGATTGATGTATGTTGTGATAATACGGGTTGCGTGATGACCCAACGGGCGGGAAACCGCGGAGACCGGATTGCGGGATGATTCGGTAAACGGGAAACCGTTAAGCTGTTAATGTGAACGTTGTGTATGTGCATTTAATTATGATATATCGTATGTGCGACTTACTCACTAAGCGGTTGAGCTTACCCCTCGTGTTTTAAATGTTTTAGGTACGAGCTCCGGTGTTGATAAGGGCAAGGCTCCGGCTTGAGGGTTCCTGGCTCGATGGCTTCCGATCCGATCTTACTTTATCGTTGACTTTATTGTGGAATATTAATATGTTGTTTTGGGAATTTAGGATGATTTCTTATTTAATGGGTTCGAAATTTATGAAACGATCTTATTTTATTTTATTTTATTTTAAAATTTACAATTGGGTTTGGGGCATTACAACTTGGTATCAGAGACTAGGTTTAAGAGAATCAGCACATGCACTCGTGGGTGCGTGTGTGGTTGGACTTAAACCAGGCGGTCGAGAGTAGTCGGATAAGATCGGAACGGCCAGCGGAACCGTCAAGACGGAGGTAAGCTTTAGTACTTTTAAATTATTATACACGTAGTAGTCTATTTCGAACGCATGCATAATTTTATGTGAAATTTTATGGGATAGAATGCATGTGATAATGAGCTGTATACGTGATTTTATGTGATCGTCTAGTTAGTAAGTTGGAGTCCAAATAGGATGGTATCAAAACCAAACGTAAACACCTTGGTACGTCGGGGATGGGTCGCCGAGCATATTCTTGTCTGATTGTTGCTCGGTGGTCTTGATCCGGCTACCATGCATGGCTGGTTATAGTAATACGGCGCCAATAATAGTGTTACTATAAGCACCTGTGTAGGGTTGGATTTGATTAAGTTCTGGGGATTTTAACTGACTGACAACGGCTAGGGATTCAGCATGCTAGGTGGTTAACTGTTGCGTGTTACGTGTGTTTATACTTGAATCTGTTGTGATAGCATGCGCGGTAGAAACTAGCCTTAGGGTTGGCATGATCACTAATATTAGGGTTGCATGTGAGTACCCTAGAAGTGCATAGTGATGTTCGTTTAGGCTGTGACTAAATAATTTAAATCTTCAGAATGGTGCTAACCCGAAGCCAGACTGATGATGAGCCCGGGCAGTCCGACCACATTGCTGCCCAAATCACTGAAACCCTGCAGCAGATGCTGCCGGGGCTGTTTAACCAGATGAGAGACGAGCTGATCCAAACCATGGACCAGCGCATTGATGTGGCCCTCACGGCCCGTAGCTTAGGTACTGGGAGCTCGAGTCAGTCCCAGCCTCGTGGGATCACCTTCAAGGATTTTATGGCGTGCCAACCGCCATTATTTGACGGGAAGAAGGATCCCGTGGCTTGCTACCGCTGGTACTCGGCGGTCGAGGGAGCTTTTCGCACTTGTGGGTGCCCTGATGGTTCGAAGGTTCTTTTCGCCGTGAACCTTCTTCGCGGAGCTGCAAAGGATTGGTGGGATCTGACTCTTAAGAAGTACACGGAGGCACAGATCACTGCGCTGACCTGGGGGGACTTCCGAGCCTTGTCCGATGAGGAGTTTGCACCTCGCATCGAAAAGGAGCGGATAGCATCAGAGTTCTTGAAGCTGACTCAGACGACGGAGTCGGTGAATGAGATTACTGCGCAGTTTCTGGAGAAGCTGCTGTTTGTACCGGGGTACGCGAACGACGAATCGCTGAAGATGGCTCGTTATTTGGGAATGCTGAAGCCGGAACTCAAGAAGGCGGTGGCCACGGGGAGGTGTAAGACCCTCAGTGACATGCAGGAGGTAGCGCGGTCTCAGGAGCTAGTCCTGGAGGAATTGCAGCAAGGGAAGAGGAAGGCAGAAGACCAGTCGGGACCAGCAAAGAAATTCAAAGGAGCTAGGACTGATACCAGGAGCGGGACCCCGAGCTGCCCAAAGTGTGGGCGTTACCACCGGGGTGAGTGCAGACCAAGGGAGTTATCATGCTACAAATGTGGCAAGACGGGCCACCTGAGCAAGGATTGCAAGGAGACTGCGAGGATCTGCTTCAACTGTTATCAGCCGGGGCATATCAAGACTGAATGCCCTCAGCTGAAGAAGACACCAGCCCTGGCCCCTGCACCAGCGACGCTTAGGATCACCGACGGCACTACCCAGGGAAAGAGTGGAGCTACCACCCGTGGGCGAGCCTTTCAAATGACTGCTGAGGAAGCGCAGACGGCGCCTGATGTGATTACAGGTTTTTCCTCGTTATATTATTATGCGATTATTGTTAGTAGCTTGCCTTACTTGTTAGAATTAAGAATAGTGTATCTGTCGTCAATTGTGTACTTTAGGCATATTTCCTGTCAACTCGAAACCGGCTTTAGTACTTTTCGACACGGGGGCCACGTGGTCCTATGTGTCGCGTAGGTTCTGTAAGGACTTCCAGATTGAGCTCGGTAATCTGGATAGTCCTCAAGCAATCGACGTAGCGGCGGAGGAAGTGCAGGTGGTCGAGCATGTATACCGGGGGTGCAGCATTGATATCTTTGGAGTTCGTTTCAGCATCAATCTCATCCCCATTCCCATGAACGGAGTGGACGTAGTTGTCGGAATCGACTGGATGTTTCCAAATCGGGCGACCACGGATGTTGCGGGGCAGTTTGTACGCATCCATAACCCAAGTGGGGGAGACCTGGTGGTGTACGGCAAGGGGAGAAGGGTCTCAACATCCTTCTGTTCTATCGCGAAAGCTCGGAGATACATCCAGCAGGGGTGTGCGGGGTTCTTAGTTTATGCTATGGCAGATCAGGCGAAGGAGAGGAAGCTGTCGGTAGCGGAGGTGCCAGTGGTCAGCGAGTTTCCAGACGTGTTTCCAGAGGATCTGCCTGGCCTTCCACCTGATAGGCAGATCGAGTTCGGCATCGACTTGGTACCAGGAGCAGCTCCGATTGCGCGAGCTCCTTACCGTCTGGCTCCGCCGGAACTTCAGGAGTTATCGGAGCAGTTGCAGGAGCTCTCGGGGAAGGGGTTCATCCGCCCGAGCAGCTCACCGTGGGGTGCACCGATTCTGTTTGTGAAGAAGAAGGACAGGAGTCATCGTATGTGCATCGATTACCGTGGACTCAACAAGGTGACCATCAAGAATAGGTATCCTCTACCTAGAATTGATGATCTATTCGACCAGCTTCAGGGGGCGTCGTGGTTTTCCAAGATCGATCTTCGGTCCGGGTATCACCAGCTGAAGGTGAAGGAAGCGGATGTCCACAAGACCGCTTTCCGCACCCGTTACGGCCACTTCGAGTTTTTGGTAATGCCGTTCGGGCTTACCAATGCTCCAGCAGCTTTCATGGACCTCATGAACCGGGTGTGCCGCCCGATGCTTGATCGGTCCGTGATCGTTTTCATCGACGATATTCTAATCTACTCGAAGACGAAGGAGGAGCATGTGATGCATCTGCGGGAGGTGCTTGAGGTGTTGAGGAGGGAGCGTCTCTACGCCAAATTCTCGAAATGCGCTTTCTGGTTGGAGGAGGTTCAGTTCTTGGGCCACATCATTAACCGGGAAGGCATCAAAGTGGATCCAGCAAAAATCGAAGCAGTTATGAATTGGGAAATTCCGAAGGCACCTACCGAGATCCGGAGTTTCCTGGGTTTAGCCGGCTACTACCGACGGTTCATCCAGGATTTCTCCAAGATTGCGGTACCTTTGACGCGTTTGACAAAGAAGAGTGAGCCGTACGTTTGGGGTTCTGAGCAGCAGAGGGCTTTCGACACGTTGAGACAGAAGCTGTGTGAGGCTCCGGTTCTAACCTTACCGGAGGGGGTGGAAGACATGACAGTTTATTGCGACGCGTCTCGGCTAGGATTGGGTTGTGCTCTGATGCAGAGGGGGCGGGTGATAGCCTACGCTTCGAGGCAGCTGAAGCCTCACGAGGCTAATTACCCCACGCATGATCTCGAGCTTGCGGCGGTTGTTTTTGCTCTCAAGTTGTGGAGGCACTACCTGTATGGGGTGAAGTGCACCATTTTCTCAGACCACCGTAGCTTGAGGTACTTCTTGGAGCAGCCGAATCTGAATATGCGACAGCGGAGATGGCTTGATGTAGTCAAGGACTACGATTGCGAGATTCTCTATCATCCGGGCAAGGCCAACGTGGTTGCTGACGCTTTGAGTAGGAAGACGGAGCACGCGCCGCTTCGTATTTCACACCTGAAGATGGCGGTGACTACCTCCTTTGTGGACTTGGTTCTACGGGCCCAAGAGGAGGCAAGTCGAGAGGAGAACCAGAATGGAGAGCGGATTCGAGGGCAGATGGCCGCGTTAGTCAGGGATAGTCGAGGATTGCTGACCAGATACGGTAGAGTATGGGTTCCTCGGGCGGGCACGGCGCGACAGACCTTGCTTGAGGAAGCCCATAAGTCGAAATTCTCAATTCATCCCGGAGCTACTAAGATGTATCGGGATCTGCGGACGGGTTATTGGTGGCCAGGGATGAAGAGAGATGTGGCGCGGTACGTGGAGTCGTGTTTGACCTGTCTAAAGGTCAAGGCTGAGCATCAGAAGCCTCACGGCAAGATGCAGCCTCTCGAGATTCCCGAGTGGAAGTGGGAAAACCTCACTATGGATCTGATCACCAAGCTTCCGAAAACCCCTCGGAAGTTTGACGCGATTTGGGTCATAGTGGATCGGTTGACCAAGAGCGCTATCTTCCTTCCTATCCGGGAGAGTTCGACTGCGGAGCAACTAGCGAAGATCTACGTGGATGAGGTGGTGTCGAGGCACGGAGTGCTAGTGTCGATTATTTCGGACCGGGACGTGCGTTTTACTTCTCGGTTTTGGGAGAGATTCCATTCGGAGTTGGGTACTAGGTTGCATTTTAGCACCGCGTACCACCCTCAGACCGACGGTCAGAGCGAGCGGACGATTCAGACCTTGGAGGACATGCTGCGAGCCTGCGTTTTGGATTTCGGTGGCAGTTGGGATACGTATCTGCCCCTGGCAGAGTTCTCGTATAACAACAGTTACCATTCGAGCATTGGGATGCCGCCGTTTGAGATGCTTTACGGAAGGAGATGTCGTACTCCTATCTGTTGGGGCGAGGTAGGACAGCGTGTTCTTGGTAGCACTGAGGTGGTCCAGAGGACTACGGAGGATATTCAGAGGATCCGGGAGCGGTTACGGACGGCTCAGAGTCGACAGAAGAGTTACGCGGATCGACGGAGATCGAGCTTGGAGTTCCAAGTGGGAGACCGAGTTCTACTCAAGGTTTCTCCTTGGAAGGGAGTGATCCGGTTCCGAAAGAGGGGCAAGCTGGGGCCTCGTTACATCGGACCGTTCACGGTTCTCGCACGTGTGGGGAAGGTAGCTTATCGTTTGGAGCTGCCTGTGGTACTAGGCCAGATCCACAGCACTTTCCACGTTTCGCAGTTGCGTAAGTGCCTCGCCGACGAGACGGCGCACATTCCTCTAGACGATATTCAGGTGGATGAGAGCCTGAATTACGTTGAAAGGCCGGTTGCAGTGTTAGACCGGAAGGTGAGGAGGCTACGGAACAGGGAGATACCAATCGTGAAGGTGCAGTGGCAGCATCGGAAGGGTTCCGAGTGGACCTGGGAACCGGAGGCAGAGATGCGAGAGCACTACCCAGATTTGTTTTCAGACTGATTTCGGGGGCGAAATCCTTGTAAGTGGGGGAGAGTTGTCACATCCCGTTTATTATTGTTATTATTATTATTATTATTATTATTTGATAGAATTAGGGTTAGGGTTTAGTTTGACCAACTTACTTGCGGGTTAAGTAATGATAGAGGAAAAAGCCCGCTAAACCCACGTTAAAAACCCTAGTAGTGCAACTCTTTTCTCATTACGTTTCTTGGCAAGTAAGATATCGAGAGAGGGAGGCCGAGAAAGAGAGAGCATCGGGAAGGGGTACCGGAATTCGTTCACGTCGTAGGTAACCGTTCGTACTCATACGTAGATTAGGGTGGCGGCGGTGTTGCGTTGTTTGGCCGGCGACGGTGGTACTCCACCATGTCGCCGCCGTAGCCTTGAGCGGAGGTGGTGACGGTCGTGACCGTTGTCGCCGTAAGGTTCACCCGCAGCCGAAAGCGCCGGCGTACGGCGACAGCCGTGAGCGACGATGGTCTACGGCTTTGGCGCTGCCCGGCGTCGTTGGAGGCTGGTCGCCGCCGCGTGGCCGCAAGTGCGGTGGTTGGCGGTGGCTACCTCGTTGGCTGCTGCTGCCGAAATTGATGTCCAAGGGCCGGCCGGCGGCTTGGAGAAAACTCCTCGCCGTCGCGACCGCCGCCCTGTCGTGGGTTAAAGCGATGCCGGCGGTGGCCGGCCGTCGCGATGCTGATGTTGTTGGTCGTCCGCGGTCAGCGGTGGTCGGGGGTGATCTTGACACCGCTGCTGGCTGCGGTGGGTTTTGGTGTCAACGGTGGTGGTGAGTATCGACTCGCCGCCGCTGTCCCTTAGCCACCCAAGGTGGCGTGTGGTAGGGTTCCGAGGCTGGTGGTGGCCGAGACCGTCCTTGGTCGCCACCGTGGCTTGCGGTGATTGGTTGGCGGTGGTGGCCGTTTCTCTCGGCGACGGCTGCCGTACCGAGGCCAAGGCGGATCAGCGGTGGTGGCGGTTGAACCGCTGCTGCCGCTGTGTCACGGGCGGTGCGCGATGGTGGCGGGTCACCGTCGTCACTACCACCGTTCCGTGTAGCCTGCGTTGATGTTAAGGTTAGTTGCGTCACGTTAGTTGTCCCGGTTAAGTATGATAGTGTTTTGGAGGGTGATGCGATAGCTTATCGTTAATCGTAACATTTAGGACCTTTTGTTTAAATTTCAGAGTGGTTGCGTAGATTACACTTGTGAGCGAACGTTTTACGTACACGCGACATCTTTGAGGTGAGTGGGTTTTACATGCGTATATTATGATTTTATGTGACATATGTGTTATTGCTGTTATGCGGTGATTGATGTATGTTGTGATAATACGGGTTGCGTGATGACCCAACGGGCGGGAAACCGCGGAGACCGGATTGCGGGATGATTCGGTAAACGGGAAACCGTTAAGCTGTTAATGTGAACGTTGTGTATGTGCATTTAATTATGATATATCGTATGTGCGACTTACTCACTAAGCGGTTGAGCTTACCCCTCGTGTTTTAAATGTTTTAGGTACGAGCTCCGGTGTTGATAAGGGCAAGGCTCCGGCTTGAGGGTTCCTGGCTCGATGGCTTCCGATCCGATCTTACTTTATCGTTGACTTTATTGTGGAATATTAATATGTTGTTTTGGGAATTTAGGATGATTTCTTATTTAATGGGTTCGAAATTTATGAAACGATCTTATTTTATTTTATTTTATTTTATTTTAAAATTTACAATTGGGTTTGGGGCATTACACGACAAGTAGTACGTGTAATCGTTGTGGCATGGAAAACCATTGGGCCCGCACATGCCGTACCGCAAAGCATCTAGTGGAACTTTATCAAAAATCACTCAAGAATGAGAGTAAAGGGGCAGAAGCGAACTTTGCTTATGAACATAAAGATGATGACAACCCCGATGGTCCTGAAGACCATAACAATGCAACTCATTTGGATGTCGACGATTTTCTAGTAAATGAGTGATCACTATCCTAAGATCAATCCATATGTCGAAGCTTTTCTAGTATTTTGAACATTCTATCAAATTTCTTTTATTTAGCATGTTTTATGAACTCTAGTAATTAAGTATTATGTTTTTGAACTTTGGTGATTGAATGTTTCCTTTTGAATTTATAAATTTTCTTTTGCAATTTTGTTAGAATATGGATTGTTTGAAAATTAATGATGAAGACATATGTCTGGTGGATAGTAGATCAACACACACAGTTCTCAAGAAAAAGGGATATTTCTCTCATTTGACTCCCCAAAAGGCAAATATTAGCACAATATCGGGTGTTGTAAACATAATTGAAGGCTTTGGAAAAGCACATGTGCTATTACCGGGCGGAACTAATTTGAACATTGAAAATGCACTTTATTCCCCCAAGTCTCAAAGAAATTTATTAAACTTTAAAGACATCCGTAAGAATGGATACCATATTGAGACTATGGATGAAGGAGAATCTGAATATCTCCTCATTACAAATATAAGCTCAGGAAAGAAAAATGTGTTGGAAAAATTGTCTATGTATTCTTCCGGCTTATACTATACTAAAATAAGTGCAATTGAAACAAACATGGTCATAAACCAGAAGTTTATAGACCGAGAAAAATTTTACCCTTTGGCATGACCGGTTGGGCCATCCCGGTTCAGTAATGATGCGAAAAATAATAGAACAGTCATGTGGGCATCCTTTGGGGAACCAGAAGATTCTCCAAACCAAGGATATGACTAGGCATGGGAATGGGGCGGGTTTGGGGCGGGGACCCCAATCTCCATCCCCGTCCCCGAGCCCTCATCGTCATCCCCGTCCCCTTCCCCATCCCCACCGGGGAATTTGATCGTATCCCCATCCCCGTCCCCAACGGGGAACGGGGATCCCCAACGGGGAAACGGGGATTTTATGTCCGTTTATATAATCTATTTTAAACTAAATGTTTTGCGATACAATACGTATTTAATTTCACATATTTCCAATAAAAACTAAGAATGTATTGTGTAATAATTTATAGACATAATCGTATAATAATTTTTAAACCTAATACCAAAATAAGCTAAACTTAATGCTAAAATAATTTTTAATGACACACGTACCAAAACGTATCAATTAATAGTCAAAACCACATCAACTAATACTCATAATTTATCGAAATTGGAACAACCATATAACGATAAAATAGGAAAATAATATATAACTTAAATAATTAATTAATATATATACGGGTACGGGTATGAGGCGGGGCGGGGAGTGCTAAACCCGTCCCCGTCCCCATCTCCGGTTTGAGAAAACGGGGATCCCCGTCCCCGTCCCCAATACCCGGTTTACCGGGGAATCCCCGTCCCCGACCGGGGCGGGTGGACCGGGTTCCCCGATGGGTCGGGGACAATTCCCATGCCTAGATATGACTTGTGTTGCGTGTTCAAAAGGAAAGTTAATTACTCGCCCATCACCAGCCAAAGTAGGGTTTGAAACCCTCAATTTTCTGGAAAGGATACAAGGGGAGGGGATATATGTGGGCCCATACATCCCCCTTGTGGACCATTTAGGTATTTTATGGTTTTAATTGATGCATCAACCAAATGGTCACATGTGTGCTTATTATCAAGTCGCAATTTGGCGTTTGCGCGATTACTTGCCCAATTAATACGATTAAGAGCACATTTTCCAGATTATCCCATAAAGGCAATTCGTTTAGATAATGCTGGTGAATTCACATCCCAAATATTTAATGATTATTGTATGTCTATTGGGATAAAAGTTGAGCATCATGTAGCTCATGTTCATACACAAAATGGGCTTGCTGAATCGCTTATTAAGCGACTACAAATGATAGCCAGGCCAATGATTATGAAATCGAAACTACCAGTTTCCGCCTGGGGCCATGCTATCTTACACGCAGCAACATTAATTCGCATCAGGCCAACAAGTTATAATGCCTCATCCCCTCTAAAAACGGTTTTTGGTCAGAAACCGAATATTTCCCATCTAAGAATTTTTGGTTGTGCGGTTTATGTCCCAATTGCTCCACCACAACGGACAAAGATGGGACCTTAAAGAAGGTTGGGAATATATGTTGGATATGAATCCGCATCTATAATTAAATATCTGGAGCCTTTAACGGGGGATTTATTTACGGCTCGATTTGCTGATTGTCATTTTGATGAATTAGAATTCCCAGCATTAGGGGGAGGAACTAAACAGCTGGATAATCAAAGTAAAATAAGTTGGAGTGAATTATCATTGTCTCATCTTGATCCTCGAGCTAAAGAATGTGAACTAGAAGTTCAAAGGATAATTCACTTACAAGGATTAGCAAATCAATTACCAGACACATTCACTGACCCAAAGAGAGTGACAAAGTCACATGTACCAGCTGCTAATGCTCCAATTAAGATTGATGTCCCAGAAGGACAAAATTATACGAGTAATGAGTCTAGGGCACGTCTGAAGCGTGGTAGACCACTCGGTTCCAAAGATAAAAATCCTCGAAAGAAAAAGGGAGCTAATAATCAAGATGGTCATATCGTGGTAAATGAAACGCCAAGAGAGTCTCCTGAAGAGACGCTAGACATGTTGGTTCCAGAAGAACCTCAGGTACCTGAAAATGAAGAGATCTCAATAAATTATAACATGTCTAGAAAAGTGTGGAACCGAGACAAAACCGACGTCGATGATACATTTGCATATAACGTAGCACTAAATGCAATGTTCGAAAAAGCTCGCCGCAACAGCCGCCATGGCGCGCCGTGGCTCAAGGCTTGTGTCTCATGCCACGTTATGCTTGAGGCACGCCATAGAGTAATGCGCGGGTTTTTGAAACATAATATTTGATTTAACTTGTTTTTTTAGTGTCTTATTTGATAGTTTCTATTATATAACTTAGTTTAAATGATTTATTATGTTTAATCCATTGAGTAATAGTAGTAAAATATATGTTTATTTGTATAATATTATATAGGATATAGAGATTTGCCGCCATAAGTCACGCCTTGGAAAATGCCATATCCTCGCTGTGGCTTCCAAGGCTTGAGGCTTGACCTTGCCGCCACGCCACGCCTTACGTTATTTGGAACCTTGACTAAATGTAATGGAAAATGAGGAGGATCAAGAACCAAAGTCTGTCGATGAATGCATGCATAGAAAAGATTGGCCAAAATGGAAAGACGCAATGCAGACAAAATTAAACTCCCTAACAAAGCGGGAAGTTTTCGGGCCTGTGGTCCGTACACCTGAGGGTGTAAAACCTGTTGGGTACAAATGGGTCTTCGTACGTAAACGTAATGAAAAGAATGAAATAGTGAGATATAAAGCACGGCTAGTGGCACAAGGATTCTCACAAAGACCCGAAATTGACTATGAGGAGACTTATTCTCCCGTGGTGGATGCAACAACTTTCCGATATCTCATAAGTCTGGTAATACAAGAAGGGATTGATATGCGTCTAATGGATGTCGTGACAGCTTACTTATATGGGTCACTTGACACTGATATTTACATGAAACTCCCTGAAGGGTTGAAACTCCCTGAATCATGTAAAGTGAGTTCTCGAGAACATTGTTCAATCAAGTTGAACAAATCATTATATGGCTTGAAACAGTCAGGGCGTATGTGGTATAATCGCCTCAGTGAATATTTATTGAAAGAAGGGTATAAAAACGACTCTATCTGCCCATGTATTTTTATAAAAAGGTCTGGACCCGAGTATGTTATAATTGCCGTGTATGTAGATGATTTAAACATAGTAGGAACTCCTGGTGAGCTTCCTAGGGCGATAGAATGTTTAAAAAGGGGTTTTGAGATGAAAGACCTTGGAAAGACCAAGTTTTGTCTTGGGCTACAAATCGAACACCTTAAGGATGGAATTCTTGTGCACCAAGAAACATATATAGAAAAGGTGTTGAAAAGGTTTTACATGGATAAATCACATCCACTAAGCACCCCTATGGTTGTGAGGTCACTTGATGTTGAAAAGGACCATTTTCGACCTCCAACTGATGATGAAGATATCCTTGGTCCTGAAGTACCATATCTGAGTGTTATTGGAGCACTAATGTTTCTCGCTGGTCATACTAGACCTGATATTTCGTTTTCTTTAAATTTATTAGCGAGATACAGTTCATGTCCTACGAAGAGACATTGGAATGGAGTAAAGCAAATATTCCGATATCTTCAAGGTACGAAAGATTTGGGTTTATATTTTTCTAACCCATCAAAGGGAAGTTTATATGGTTTTGCAGATGCCGGATACCTGTCAGACCCTCATACCGGTCGCTCCCAAACCGGATATGTATTCACTATGGGTGGTACAGCGATTTTGTGGCGTTCCACAAAGCAGACTATGACAGCCACATCGTCCAATCATGCCGAGATCTTAGCTATCCATGAAGCAAGTAGAGAATGTGTTTGGTTAAGAAACGTAATTCAACACATTCATGGATCATGCGGTATCATTACAGATAAGGAGCTACCGACAGTATTGTATGAAGACAATGCGGCATGTATTGCTCAGCTCAAGGAAAGATATATCAAAGGAGACAGGACCAAGCATATACTTCCGAAGTTCTTCTTCACACATGATTTGCAGAAAAGCGGCGACATCAGTGTTCAACAAGTTCGTTCGTGTGAGAACCTAGCTGATTTATTCACCAAGTCACTTCCAAATTCGACGTTTCAGAGACTAGTTCGTGACATTGGGATGCGCCGACTTAAAGAGCTCAAGTGATGTGATTATCAGGGGGAGAAAATACGCGTTGCACTCTTTTTCCCTTGATCATGGTTTTGTCCCACTGGGTTTTCCTGACAAGGTTTTTAATGAGGCAACAACCCCAAGCGTATTTGGAGTAACTATGTACTTTTTTTCCCTTCACTAAGTTTTTCCACAACGGTTTTACTTAGTAAGGTTTTTAACGAGGCATAGTACTCTTACTTGACATCCAAGGGGGAGTGTTATGGAATAATTATAATTGGTATGGATGTCAATCCCTCTACTAATGGTATAGATATATACCATATTGTATATTATCTTTCTTAGAGGACAAGTAATGTAATGTGTATATATAGATGTACTCTCTATTGAATAATATACATACTTTATGGCTTTCATCTCTCTCTCTCCCGATCTCGTCTCTCTATATTCTTGTTATATTCATAACAACAATACATTATTTTTAAAGATGTCATTTTATATTTTAATTAGCTAGACTTTGTCAAACATATTGTTTATCGGTTAGCTTATCAGTTAGTTTATAGTCATTGGTTACGGGCCTTTCCCTTTTAGCCAAACCCACGTCCTATACACTTAGCCTTTTATTTAACTCATTTATTTGTCTTTCCCTTTTAGTCCTACCATCCTCCCCATCCCGCCCCCCTTCTCATCTCCATCTTCTTTTTCCTTTGTTTGCTTCTTCTCTCGACCCGTCTTTGTCTTCCTAAGCAGCTGAGCTAGGGTTCCTTTGTAGCATCATGCCATTGATTCAAGAATCAACTTCCCATGGAGCCCATGTTCTTAATAACACCCTCACTCGAGATGGTGAAAAGTTCGTTCTTCTATCACCGATTCCTTTGTTTGTGCTTCTTTGATCCCTAAATTTTCGTTTCCTAAAATATTCATTGCTAGTCGGTAATAATTTTGGAATACAAGTACAAGTAGATTTGTCTCTTCTTCTTTGGCGTTGAAGATAATATCTTTTGGAATAGGGAAAAGTGAAAAGTGAAAAGTTTGGGATGTTGTTAATCTAAATTCCAAGTACATGTAGGTCTTTCACTAGATTAGGATTCACTAATTGATTGTAGAGGCTTCTAGAAACAAAAATATAGATTGGGAGTAAAATGGTTATTTTCTAATATTCAAAATGTTTATTCAACATAACAACCAAACAACAAATTATTTGTTAACATACAAACAACCTTATCCATATGGCTCTTAATAAAAACGGGACCGCACAACCCTTTAGTAATTCTATATTAGGTTGTGGCACACTGGTTTAGTCTTACGGGGGAAGTAGTGGAAATTGTCATCTGCCGCATGTTCAAATCTAGGCGCTGCCAAAGCCTTTGTGGTCATGAACATTCCTCCACAATGACTCACGATTTAGTCGATGTCTATAAGTTGACTTAGAAACCCATAGTTATCCGAAAAAGAATATGCTTATATTAGTTACATAAAAATTAAAGTTATGCTGTATTAAATATTTTTACTTAATTGTTAATTATATTTCTTAGAAATTACTAATTAATTAAATATTTAAGATTGATCAACTTTATGTTTTTTTTATAAGGTTCACCTGGGTTTGCCCAGACTACATCCTTGGCAATTTTTACCGAGAGCTAAAGCATGCTCCCCTGGGATTAATACTCAGTGACCCCTGGTTGCTCACCCCCGGATTCGAACTTAGGTGGGTTTATTTATATTACATGAAATATTTCTTTAAAATGATGCATTAATGTAGACCTTTTTCTCATAAATTTGTTTAAAACAATTCAAAATTCATAGTATATATATATATGTATTATAATCAACTTAATTTTAATTATATATTACATTGTTTTTTAACCATATTGTTTATATTAATATACATATTTATATTTTAATAATTTGTTTTAATTATATTAAGAAATAATATTGTTTATATTTGGGTTTGCTAGGCGGGGTGATGGCCATGCTGAAGCCCTCATTTTAGTGTTCTCTTTTGCCGTTCAATTTTTTTATGAAACAATCTAATTGACTATATTTTAAAAAACGTCATTTTTAATAATTTTACATATTTATCAGTTAGTGTTAGTTTTTATCAAACATATTATTTATCAACTATTTTATCAATTAAGTTATCACTCACCAGCTAATTCATCAACCATATACTTCTTTAAAGTTGATAAATTACTATGCAAGATGCATGTATTCCACACTTGCAATGGTTAATAGCGACTTTACATTGAATGTTTTTCAAGATTTTTATTTACAATTTTAGCTTTTGCGATACTATTTAATTTAATTTAATGTGTTCGTTTCTAAATAAGAATGGAATATGTTTTAATGGTTTTTGTTTTAAAAACCCAAAAGGAAAAATCTTGTAAATGGAAAATTTCTTTTATCTATAAGATGTTTACTAAACATTTATCATGTTAGTGTTTACCACTAAGAGACATTACCCTTAATTACCTACCTTATCGTGTAAAATTTTCAACCAACCGACTTAAACCCGATAAGCACTTACATGTAAGATAAGATGGCTCAATCTCTTTCTTTTTCCTAGAAGGCTAGAACCAAGAGATCCATGAATCGGGATCCAGATGCATATAGATGCAAATGTACTCTTGGTCCTTGTTATGCCTTTTAGCATAAAAGATTAGTTTTTTTTTCATATTCAATCGATAAGGTAAACAATATCAGTAATCACTTGTCCGATAAGTGTTTATTGAATGACTCTTTTGTTTGATTACGAGAATTATGGGAAATCCTTAAGTATGTAGGGAAATGAAGAAATGATTTCTTTAAATATATTGTATGAGGTGTATGTCATATTAGCTAAGTATATTCAATGAAAAGTATGTTGCTTTAGATGCAAAACTCCCGTAATGATTTTTCTTCCATACCCATCAATGTATCCAACTTTGGTTATGCTTTAATCAACCTTCACCTCTTAAATGGTTTGTTTTAGGAAATTTGCATATTGTATTCAGTTTCTATTTGGGAAAATATGTTTTGGAATTCCATAATTCAAAAAAGTTAATTTAACAAACAAAGTTTAATTTACATCTATGTCACGTACTTATGTTGTGTAAAAATAGACATCTTTGAATGATAGTATATTTGTATTTTAGAATAACTAAAAAATTTCTAGATTTATATTTGTATATTAGGTTTGTTTAATGTTAATCCGCATTTAATATCTAGCAATAGCATTTTCTTTTCTTTTTGATAAAGTAATTCAGTTTTAAAGGATAATAAATGCATTTTAAGATTCAGTTTTTTAGATCTAAAGAACGTTTAATGAAAATAGACAATTCCTTATGAATGTTTTTAATTTTTGAAAACAAAACAATATTATTATAAGAAAAGAAAAAGTTTTAAAAAATTTCATAAAACTATGACATTATGAATGATTAAGTTCATATTCTAATTTTTGAAGTCGAAAAACAAATAAATTTTCTTATTTCGAATATGTCTCAAAAAAAAAATTGAACGAAAAATCATTAAACTTTTATTAGTTTTCAAAGACTTGATTATTTAAAATGAGAAAGTTTAATGTTTTTTAATTCAAATAAAATATTTTAGGGCCTTAATAATTAAAAATGAGAAAGTTTAATGACAATCAAAAAAATAGTTCACGGACTTAATCATTCGAAATAAGATAGTTCGTTAGATTTTTTCTAAACTTTCCCCTAAAAGATAACTTGAATGTACAAGAAAACGAAAGTTAAAAATTCTGCAAGAATTGGGAAACAAGTGAATGCTCGACAAAAAAGTGCAAGAACACTAAGAAGAAACCCGAAACAAGACTAAAGCGGATACAACAAAAACAAAACAAGACCTACCGAATAACAAGGAAGCCAACCCATAGCTACCAGTCAACCGCACCAAAAAGCACAAACCTATAGGTAGTCATTGAAACATTGTTGATGCACCAATGAATCCAAGCGGTGTTTAGATCTTTGACCCAAATCAAAATCCACTGTAAAGACAAAAGTTAGCTTTAAAACAACGATTAATAGACTCAACATATCCATTGAAGAAGATGTGTTTGTTACAACCAATGTTCTAAATAGCATGGTGACAAAGCCAAGCCTTAAGTCTTAGAAACCACAGGGACCTCATGGTGTTTTTCAAAGTGTGATTTATAGCGCTAAATTTCTATACCATATAATATTACATGTGTGTGTGTATTGCTACTGTTACTCAATAAATAAATGATAATAAACAATTTAAATTAAGTTGTATATTGAAAACTAACAAATAAAAATTACACCATGACGTGTCTTAGATGTAACATGACGTAAGGCAAAACTAGAAAGTGACCAAACAATCGGTCTTCCAACAACACGTATACTTATTCCTATTTTGCCAAACATATTTTCAAAATATTCATTTAAATATTTATAGTTTAAAAAAAAACTATTTTTAATTCAAAAGCCACATCAACAATAGTAATTATTAAAAATAGACAATTACTAAACTAAAAGTTACCATTAAATACGTGTTTTATAAAAATGTTATAAAACAGCAATTAAATAGAAATGCCTTTTTAATATACATTGATTGAATTATAAAAAATGTTTCAAATAAACCGTGACCCAAGTTTTATTGTCCTTATATGATTTTCCAAATAAAAACAACTAACAAAAAAGTAATTTAAGGGTTAGTAAGATAATGGTTTGAATTAATTGGTCGGAGGGATAAATAATTGTGGTTTAATTTTAATATTATGGACACATATATGATTTGTGTTATACGCTACAACCCAATCCACGCTGGTTATCATACACCTCCTCAATCATGTAGGGACCAAATTGGGCAAAATACTTGACAAAATTCCAGTCACGGGAACGAGAGTAACAGCTAGCCAATCAACAGACAACAGCTGGCTTTAGGGCCCCACCTACACATGCTTCTTATTTGGTGCCCCTCCCCATTTTATGAAGGAAATAACCTTTTGATGGTTTCATGATTTGTAAGATGTAACTACTCATTTTTTTTTTTATAAATGCAACAAGTTTTTAAATTATCCTCACATACTTTTCATTAATAAATGATGAAGAAAGTGGTAATAAATGTTTAAAGAAAAGTGATACGAAATAATAAATCGACAAGAAGAAAAAATCGACTAACGAACCTCTGCGACTGCGATGAATCATTTGCATACGTCCATAATTTTCAAATTTATTGCAGATGTTCAGTCCCTTTCCATGGATCCAACATAAGCATTTTGGAAATTGAGATGGTTTTATTGCACGAAAGGGTATAAAAGTGCCGTACAATGTACATGGTTTTTTTTATTTATTTATATTTTTAACGTTCGTAATCGATTACTTAACACTTAACATGTGAGTTTGATAAACTGAGAATCTTGTCCGATAAGATATATTGCAAGAGTCGAGAATCTTACATGATAAGTGAAAAAGAAGACTCTTATCTAGTTTGCGTTTGTTAGGTATGAGAGGCTTACATATAATTCATTTTGATTGCCAATAATGTTACCTGATAAGGTAGATGATATGATGGTCATGACTCTTGTCTGTATACATTTGGTAAATGCCCCTATAGGATTGCAATGGGGTCTTTGAGGATGTACTATAACTGGAAATTTAGTGTGAAATATTGTATGACGTTTAGCTTTGATAGAATTGATAGTTTTAGCTCACAAGTCGCATAATGACTTCGATTTGTAGTCCTTGGTTTTGGCTTTTCCTAAGCTAATAAAATCATCATTTTATGTATGGATGTATCCTTCAGTTATGGAACCTCTGAGTTATTTGCATGTGTTTTCCTTATTCGTTCATTACATATCATGTTGTTCATCTTATCTTTTATCCAAGTTTATTTCACATGGGTTGTTGGTAGAGTTATCTCTTTGTCTATGTTTTCTATTTTACTTTGTAACTTCATTGTTTGAGACCATGCATCCAAACCCACAAGCAATCCCGTTAGTAAACACAACTTACTCGATTAGAAGTGTGATCCGCTAAGAGGTAAAAGTAAACAACTATTTACAACATCACCTCTAATTTGTTAAAAAGGCTATAAGAACGCAAACAAGAAGGAAGTAAATGACCAGTTAGGATAAAATTCGATGAGATCCTCTTTGTCTTCTATCCAAGCTTCCTTTTTTACCATATAAATTAAGGTTTATTCTAATATATTTTTTCTAACATACTTGAAAATTATGTGTTGTAAATGCCAAACTCAAGTTCAACCTTAATTATAAAAATAGATGTTGTAATACACATAATTTGATACAAATACTGACATTAACTTATACAACAAACTTAAATCAACTTGAATGTCGTCATCACTTCTCAATCACTTTCGACCTCACATTCGTTGAATGTAATAAGTTCAAGCTACTTGTGTTACTCTGTTTTCCCTTTTTTCCTTTATGGAATTTGTCATTTGAGTTGGAGATGTCTTTAGAACTCACCTGGGTTGCGCGACATGCTTTATCAAACTGCAACTCGTCAACCATCAACCACACACTTCATCCTCACAACAAGACTGTATGATTCTAGGGGCGGAGGCAGGAATTGTTATGAAGGGAAGCATGCAAAATAAGTGAATATAAATATTAAAAACAATTGATATTATGTTGATTAAATATCGGCCATATTCGATGATGATATATAATTTTGCAACCCTAAGGCCATGAGATATACAATCCAAATTACCCAAACTTACTTACTGCTACGTCAGCGCCACATCCTTTTCTCACTCATACCTTCTACCTTACCTAATGCATGTGTTGTACCAACCCAATCTTACCCACACTTTTTATTTTATTTAGAGTTAATTACATATTTGGTCCCTGTGGTTTACACGAAATTACGATAGAGGTCCCTGAACCCTAATTTTCATGCCTACGGTCCATGTGGATTGTATTTCGTTACTATCGTGGTCCTTTGCCCTAACTTCTATCAAAAAGAGCTGTTAAAAGTGGAGGAAAAGACGAAAATACCCTCACTATAAAACCAACCCTTCCCCTCTTCCCCAACCCTAAACCCACCCCAACCTTTTGATGCAGCAGCCACCACCTCCATCGTCAACCACCTCCATCGCCGGCGACCTCCATCGCTGGCCGTCGCCTGCCTCTTACCTCCACCTACCTCCTGCTTCCGACCAACACCATTTCCACCATCTCTATAGCCCGTCGCTGCAGAACCGACCACCGTCGTCGCTGCAGAACCTACCGCCGCCGTCGCCTGCTAACCAACAGCCGCCCATCGATTTACAGATCCGTAGCAGTAGCAGGTAGTTGTGGTTGTCGATTTACAGATCCGTCATCCTTCTGTCGTCGATTTACAGATCCGTAACAGTAGCAGTTAGTGGTGGTTGTCGATTTGCAGATCTGTCATTGTTCTGTCACATCGTCGTTCACAGATCAGGTAGTGGAGGTTGTCGATTTGCAGATCCGTCGTCGTTCTGTCATGTCATCGTTCACATATCAGGTAGTGGTGGTGGCGACAGTAGCAGGTAGTGGTGGTTGTCGATTTGCAGATCCGTCATCGTTCTGTCATGTCATCGTTCACATATCAGGTAGTGGTGGTGGTGACAGTAGCAGGTAGTGGTGGTGGCGGCAGTAGCAGGTGGTGGTGGTGGGTGTTGATGTTGGTGGTGGTCATTGTTGGTGGTGGGACTTGGTGGTTGTGGTTGTTGGTGGTGGTTGTAGTTGTGGGGGTTGGTGGTGATGGGTGGTGTTGGTGGTGGTGGTGGGTGTTGGTGGTATTAGGTGGTGGTGGTTGTTCGTAGTGGTGGTGGGTGTAGGTGGTTTGTGATGGTGGGTGTTGGTGGTATTAAGTGGTGGTGGTTGTTGGTGGTGGGAGTTGGTGGCATTAGGTGGTAGGTGTTGGTGGTATTAGGTGTGTTAATGAAAAAGATAGAAAAAAATTATTAGAAAACAAAAAAAAAGAAAAAGACGAAAATACCCTTGCCTTAATGGAGCTTTTTAACGACCGTTAGGGCAAGGGACCATGGTCGTAATGAAAATCAAACCACAGGGACTGTAGGCATGAAAATTAGGGTTCATGGACCTTTATCGTAATTTGGTGCAAACCACAGGGACCAAATATGTAATTAACTCTTTTATTTAATTAATTAACTAAAAAAAGAAAATAGAGAAAGAAGACATAGATAGAGAGAAAGGGGGTGGGTTTACTAATCGGGATGTAACACCCTAGCCCTCGAACCAGGGGCCATGGTGGTGCTCTTGGGCTTACCCAAACGAACCCGCAAGTCACCAGAGCCCTTTGGGTTGACCATAAACTTATGGCCTAAAAAATTCAGTTAAAGGCCGAATAATTCTCTTCTAAAGCATAATTTATTAAAATATGTGGGATTAGAAGATATCAATGGTTCAGATCCACTTCTCACTCTTCTCACCGTTAACTCAACTTTTCACACGATGTTTTGCATTTAATGTTTTACATTAAAGATATGTCCTTAGTTAATTGGTATAACTATTTTATTTTTATCTTTTATAAAAAGTTTAGATGAAATAAATAAATATATACCACTTTTAGGTTAAACTGTAATTATTCATTTAAGAAATTTGAGTTCATTTTAAAATTTTGACCAAAATATATAAAATTTCACTCACCCACTCACTTTTTTATGGATTTTACCCACTACTCACTTCTTCACCGCCTCATTTTCAAGGTCTCTCATCCCTCTACCTCACATGTTTTTTCTACTTTCACTTCTTCCATTTCACATACTCACATCATGACTAATAACCGGTGTTTGGGATTCCAATTTGAATACCTTTTTAATTATTGACTTTCATAGAAGTCAAATAGATTTAAAAAAGCTGGTTTGGCAAATAAAAACCCTTGAAAGCCATTTGGAGAAGAAGCAATAATGGACTTTATAAATAGTTAACAAATAACCTTGACTTATTATTATTCCAATTTCACCATCTCACACTTATTCTCAATAATGTCTAATCAAACAACCATTTAAAAACTATCTTTTTCCCACCACACTTAAATCAATAAGAAGACTTTATTTGTTAAAAAGCACTCTGAACTCATAATGGAATCCCAAACACCCTATAAGCTCTATTTTTAACATGTCAGTTGCATCTCATTCACTCTCTCAGCATACTAACGGTTGGGATGATTGAGTGAGTAAAGCTTGTTTGGCATACAAACCTTTGAAATTGGAGGAGCAATGAGTTTAAAAGGATTTTGATTATTCCATTCACCATTCACACTATCTCATTTAGTATCCAAACCATTCTAAAAACTCTTTCCACATAGAGTCAATAGGACTTTGGTAAAGCATTTTGAACTCAAAATGGAATCCAAACACCTAGAAGTCTATTTTTGAAAATGTCAGAGGCATCTGCACCTTCGCTCTAAGGTGGCTCTGCCACTTATGATGATTTTATCATGTCGTTGATAACGTACTAAGGTCGATTTAGATGATCGTAAAAGGATTTTGTCTATTCTTGCATTCTATCTTTTCACCTTTCTTTTTTTGCAAATGATACTTAAAGCATCCACAATGGTGGAATCTTTAAGAACCACACTTACCATATTTTTTCTGTCACATCGTTGACATCTCAACAAAAGGAAAAGCTTAATAAAACTCCAAAATGGAGGTTCTTATATAAACCTTACTTTTCATATTTTGAATTTATAAAATGATTAATAAATAACAAAAATAATAAATAAACTAATAACACAAAAGGAAAGTATATACAAGAACTCGGGTTCTTGTTCAAACACCTGAGTTTCAATAAGAACATGTGACTGGACAAAATTCTCTATTCTACCGTTGAGGTTCTTGTAGAAACCTTAATAAGAACCCTAAGAAAAACCTTCATTGTGGATGCTCCTATAAGATCTATATTTATTTAATAGGATCTTTATATGGATAACTAATAATCATGCTCCAAATAAGGCATTTTTTTTGCTATTATGCTAAGCAACATTAATGACTAGGTTTCAATTAATCCCTTATTTTAAAGCCTCACATTCAACCTCACTATATCCTCCTAAATGTAGGTACAACATTTTATCCTACTAGTCCAATACTAGAAACAAGCCTTTTACACATAAATCACACATCTATTTGGGTTTTAAGGTTTTTTTTATTTTGTATTTTGAATTAGGTTTGTTCTTATGTTGTTGATTCTTAAGGTGAAGAAAATGATAATATAAGAAAAAGAAAAAAAAACAATGTTAAACTTGAGGAAAATGACAAAAGACTAAAGGGCCGTTTATTTTTTTTAATTGGGTAGGTTATGATCCCGGTAAGAGTGGTGACCTGGTAAGTGTTGTTCAGAATAACTGATGTGCAGGTAAAAGTGTTTACCACATGTTTTTAGTAAGTGCTTACCAACATGCAAAAAGACCATTTTAATTTTTTTTTTGTAGTTAGATGTTAAAAGAAAGGGAAAAAAGAAGGGGCAAATATGTAATAAACAAATCTAACTTAGATAACCAACATTTTGGTTCTAGCCCAGCCAGATATCGGTCAGATCTCAGACTTGGTAAACAATCTGATTGTTGATCGAGTCAACATTGTTGACCAGTCAACACCAAGTAAATTGCCCCTAAATATATTTGTAACTGAGATGATTGAATAATTGTTAGGGCTAAGGACTAAATCTAAAATAAAATACAAATCTTAAAGTATTTAAATAATAACCGAAATTAAGGCGACCAAATCTATAATTGCTCTATTTTTTGGTTTTACTAATATGACCTGTCATATTTAAAATATAACCTAAACTTTAAAGTTTACATAAATGGACTTAAATTGCTATCTATAATTTTTTAAAACAAGATAAGATAAGGCCATCCATACTCTATACATGCGGGTAGGAAGCGGGTTCACATTGGCAGGTTCGGCGGATGTTGCGGTTTGGTGGTACTCGGCCAACGGGGAAGGGGTAGCTGGTGGGTGTGGGCGGGCTTCCAAGCCTGAGCCTAACCTCTCTCTCTCCCCCTCTCTCCTTCTTTCTCTCTCTTTCGTTCTCTTATATATTATATTAAAATAATAATAAAAAAGTGGGTTAGTTTAGCGTAAGTGGTACTCCACTTTAAGGTGAGGGTTTAAAGGGTTTCAGGGTTCAGAGAGAAAAAGCTAAGTGGCGTTGATATGACATCAGGATTCGGAGGGTTTTAGTGTTGGCATTACAGATGGCCTAAGGCTGGTCGCAGCGGTAGCGGGCTATGGCAGCGAGTTGAGCCCGAAAGCTTCAAAAAGCCCGGTGGGTTGGCTGCGTCACCCTTCTTGCCGGCGGGCTATGGCGTGTGCGGCTTCACCATGCCGCTATGTTTGTGTGTTTGTTGTGTGTGAGAGGGTTGGGTATGTGTTGTAGAGGGTTATAGGAGGGTAAAAAGAGGGTTGGAAAAAAGCTGATGTGGCATTAAAAAGTGAAATTTTTGGGAAGGTTGGGAAATATGGGTGTGCATAGCCTAACAACTTGTAATATTATCTTAGAAAACTATATAGAAAAAGAAAAAATATATTTGAATTTTATATGATATCTTCAACCTTTTATTAAAAGAACACCTAGGTAAAAAGAATAATATGAATTGTAACATTTTCCTTTGTTGTATTGTCATTCATGAGAGTTTTTTACCATTTAAAAAGCAAAAAATCAAAGCTTTTGCTTTATCCTACCCACCTTCATAAACAAATAAAGTTTGGTTGGTGGGTCACTATGCATGGTTTCTGTTTCATTTCATTTTCTTTGCTTTCAATGTACATTCTTTGTTTGAGTGTCTTTCACTTTTCCTCTATTTTTTTATTTGTTCATGAAAAATATATTAATTATAAATTCTTGGTTTCTGACTCATCAAAATGGATATCTTTGCCTTAGGATTATTTGTCTTTTATTATCTATTAAAATATGTATGAAATAAAATGTTTAATAAAAACAAAAAATACATCATGATTTATTTAATCAAGTCATTTTAAATTAGTGCTTAAAAAAGTAAACTAAAAGACATGGTTTAAAGATTAATAGAATAAATAAGTAAAATATTAACATCTATCATTGTTTTATATATACATACATATATAGAAGAAAGTTCATTTGTAAACCACAAAAAACATGTAAACCGTACGTAAATCAATGAATTTTTTTTATAGAGTAGTTTAATATGATGAAAATGTTTCATATACTAAATTTTTTGATGAAATTGTTTCATATGAATGTGTTTATTTACGTAAAAATGAAAAAGTTTCACAGAAATGAGATAAAAATTTCATATGAATAAAAACACCGAAATATGAAACAATTTCATCAAAATTTGATGTTTATGAAACATTTTCATCATATTAAACAACTCTATGAATCAATTTCATTGATTTAATCTATGCAACCATGAGTTTACACGGTTTACACGTTTTTTGTGATTTACAAATTAACTTCCCTCTATATATCTATATATATATATATAGAGGAGAAGAGGAAAGTTCAAATGTGAACCACTTTTTGATTGTGAACGTGAGGACAACCGAGAGCGCGACACGTGGCGACTTTGAGTGTGGTCCCTCTCTTTAATTCATTGCCCTCCCATGAATCGCGTCTAGTCATCCGCCGTGGAGTTGACGTGGCGCCTAGTCATCCGCCACGTGTCGCACTCTCGGCTGTCCTCACGTTCACAACCAAAAAGTGGTTCACATTTGAACCCACCCCTAGAGGAGAATAATCAAATAAAAACCACTTTTTACAAAAAAAGTAGTTTTTATTTGATTATTCCTATATATATATATATATATATATATAAGTTTTTTATTTGTTTTATGTGATGTTTGATGCATTTTTTGACGAAGCTTCGTCGTGTTTCACTTTCACATATTAAAGATCATGTTTCATGTAAATGCTCAATTTAACCTACATTAAATGATGATTTGGTGTTTTGTTATAAATACTCATCCAAGAACTCTAAAGTGGTCTAGGAGTCTAAAGTCTTACAAGTAATCTCATATTACCGTAAGTACATATATAAAATGATTGATATTCAAGTTTTCCTAGTTATAAAATGGTAAATAGATAAAAAAATTGAAAAGAAAATTTTGATTTATATCACTTTCTAATGGTCTATATATCACATCGTGATTCACGTTTCATTCTTTTTCTTATGTCCAGCTAGGCCTGTAAAGTGTAAACGAACCGAACGAACACGAACGGAGCCTGTTCATGTTCGTTTGTTTAAGTTTAAACGAACACGAACACGGACGCTTAACCGAACGAAAAATCATATTCGTGTTCGTTCATTTAGCACATAAGGATGTTCGTGTTCGTTCATTAAGCTCTTAAACGAACGGTTCACGAACGTAAACGAACACAAATCAAGATAAACGAACGAACATTAACAAACGAACATGAACAAACTGAAAATCCTACATATTCTTGATTAACATCTAGAAGTTCTTAGTCGAGAGGAGACAGGTTGTGTAGGATTTTTATTTAAAGTTTATTTAAAACATAGTTATATAATTAAATTACTTAATAAATAATATATAATTTATAAATATTTATATATACTATTACAAATGAACAGACATAAACGAATAGTTCACGAACGTAAACAAATGAATGGTTCACGAACATAAACGAACGAATAGTTCACGAACATAAATGAACGAACATAACCGAGCGTTCACGAACATAATTGAACGAACGACGATGTTGTTAGTGTTCGTTCGTTTATTTAAACGAACACAAAATCTTGTTCATGTTCGTTCATTTATTAAACGAACGAACATAAACGAACTTCCCGCTGAACAAAATCACGAACGGTTCATGAACGTTCGGTTCGTTTATAGGCGTATGTCCAGCTATTTGTTAGATATGACATTTAAACTGGTTAATTAATTGTCAGAGTTGACCAAATAACAATATGGTAGCCTGTTGTGGTTGTAGTCGTGATAAAAGATTATGTGGTAACCAACGAAATATAGGTAGGCTCGATTTAGGATGAAAATGTATATGATAATAGAACCTATTATTATTAGTTTTGAGTGAACTATGTATTTGGTCCCCATAGTTTGATAAAAATTATGAAATTGGTAGAAAATTCTCAATGTTTGTATTTTGTGTTAGAACAGCTCTCTAACATTAACGAGCGTCCATATCTCTATTAGATCCAAGGCAAAATGACGACAGTTTTACTCTTTTTTTTATTTTAACATTGTTCTTTAAGTTATGCTTATATTTTTTTGTAACTACGTCATCGCTTTTTTTTCTCATCATTTCCATCTTATTTAAAGAAACCCTAAATGTAAATAAAAAGGACTCAATACAAACTAATAAGGATTTATTCAATCTAAATGAAAAACCTTCTATATTAATAAATAAAAATCCTTGGATCTAAACATAAAAGCTTCAATCTAAACAAAATGCACGAAAAAACCTTAAAACAAGGAGAAATCCTAATGTCAGGATTTGGGTTTTAAGCTATGATTTGCATGCTCTTTGAGGAAGGTTAATGCTAGAAGTTAATTACGATTAGCACCTCTAGTGGGTTTTAGTTAAAACAGGTGGGAAGTTATCCTTTATTAGGAAGAAAGGAATAAGGGAAAGAATACAGAAAGAGAATTCATTCTTATTTATTTGATTTTAAAATACAATTCAATCACTTCCTATTTATACACCCTTAACTAGTTACCCACAAACTTTTTTCAACAAACCCCTTGTAACATACTTCCCCTTCCAAAAGACTCGAGGACAACACTACGTCGATCCTTTTATTTCTCGAGCATTATGGTTTTTCTCCATTCATATCGATTTTCTAGTTAATCGGAGAAGTCACACTTGCTTGCTCTGTCGAGAAAACTCAAAAATCGTAAATGGTGTTAGGTTACCAGATCTGATTAGTTTTTCAGTTGTCGTTGTATTCAAGCTCTAAAGGATTTGGGAATTAGGTTTAAGCTACAATCCCCTCATTTCTAATGTGTTTACAAGACTCAACCCATTTAAGAAAAAGAAAAGGGAAAAAAGGTTAAAATTAAGAAACCGGCAAAAAGACATAATTTTCTTGGTCATCAACGAATATGGTGGACCATGGACTGATGTTTGAATAAGAGATTAAGTCGAAAAGAAAATACAAAACCTTAAGGGTTAATCCATAATAACGAAGTTTAAGAAGTCTTTTTTATAACTTTCAGTCGAAGCACAAGGATGAAATGTGTAATCACTCTTTTATTTATATTTCTCAAATTATTTTATAAAAACATATGTAGTTTACATATCAAGATAATATATTTAAAGTATATAATTAAATATCTTTCATTTGAAAGATAGTAATTGTGTTTTCCTCCGTTAGAGGTGCCAAAAACTGACTAACCTAGTTAATCCAACTTGAAAACCCCTAAAAGAAATTAATTCGAGGTAACCTGATTTATAATCGATAAAAAAATTAGGGTACACCATATCTTTTGGTTGAAATTTGGTTTGGCCCAAAGTAACTCGAGCAACCCGATGAAAGTTTTAGTGGCTTCTCTAAAAATTATTTGTATTTTTCTGTAATATGTATAGATTACGAGTCCATTACTCGACAAAAATGAGTAATGAAACTTATAGTGGGATATTATTGGAATTTGGAAAGTCATATGTAATACATAAATATTTGATGAACTCGTATATTCTCTTGAATGATTGATCCTATTTCAAATAAAGTTTTATTTACTTTTTATGTTCTTAATATTGATTTTACTTAGTTTAAACACACCCAAACTAACCCAATGGGTTGGGTTGCACTGTTGTTTGAATTACATTGGGTTGAAAATTTTCAAATTGCCAATATTGAGTTGAGTTCAAATGGCTTCAACCCGATTAAACCAACCCGTGAACATCCCTATCCTCCATTTAAGTTGAAACTTAAAAGTGACATGTTTTTAGGACATGTTATATCTTTTATTTTATTCTTTTTGAAAGGCAAACATTCTATTAGAATCTAAGAGGATTTTGAAAAGAAACAAGAAAACTTCTCTAAAGAAAACTTCTCCAAGCTGCATAATTAAACCGAAACAAACTAACATGAAACAAGGTTAAACTGAACTAACCCAAACAAAAATCCCACAAACAAATAGTGACAAAAGATTACCTAAGACCAAAAACAAGGATATCAACAACTGAAAAGACTACCAACCCAAAAGAGGATGTTGACAACAACGCAGTGAGTCACGGTTCGTACAATGTACAACCTTTTTGTGTTCTTCTTGAAATTTAATCGTAAGAGTTAGTTTGTATACATGTAAATAAAATACCTTTTAATATATTGTCAGGAGTACCGTTTCCTTTAAAAAAAAATATTAAAATAAATAAATTAAAATACCTGCAAATGAAGATTTATTCCAAAAAAAAACCATTTGCTTACGATGTGTCAATAACATAGGTCGCGATGAAAGTGTAGCTTGTCAAAAAGATTTCAAGCAAGCTATATAAAGCAAGAGATCTATATACATTTTTTAAACTATAAATTTTAAATCTGTCTTTTATAGACATGTTTCCAAAAATACTATTAAATGAAAATATGCTTATTTTTTTAATGCAATTTGATATTTATAAATTCAACACACTATATGGGAGTTGGACTACAAAATTCAACCATCGACTAGTTATAAATTTACTTGTTTAATTACTAAGATACCCTTCTATACATTGATTGGTACTAAAAGTATATGTGCACATTGCATCTTGATTTTGAAATCAATTTCGAACGATTAATTTTCGTTTATATAAATCTGAACTTACTTCGTTACTCGTTTATTTTTATTGTTTTTCTCAGCTATAAAGTGGTAGAATAATATCCATTGCTCTCCTCCAATAAAAGTTGTATTTGACTAGTTGACTGTAATTCTTTGTTCACGTGTGAATAATTATTATGCAAATGGTTAAATCGTTTTCCAAAACATAAACTACCCAATAAGATTTTCTTTTTGTTAACCATAGGTGTTTAGCCAGTTTGCACACACCTCTACTAATTCCAAATGTCTTGGACAATAACCAAGAAAGTCTCCAATAGCCTTGTAAGACTTATATCGATGACCTTTGAGGAGGATCCCCAAATGCCCGAGCCTTATTGCCGGTTGACTCCAAGTAAGATGTGGGTTATAGATTATTTGCTTAGGTAAGTGAATAAATTGAAAAAGAATTCAATTAAAATTTAGACCCTTGTTCCAATAAAATTTTCTCAATTCAAAGGTCTTCGCTTCCAATATAGAGTAGTATAATGTATTTATACTCGATAAATCAAACTACTATTACGTAAAAAAACATGATCTAGCAACTAATATCTACCAAAAAAATTTAATTTTCTCATGCCCGTTAAAATATATAATATTATAATATAATTTATTGTTTACCAAAAAATTTTAATTTTCTCATGCTCGTGGGCACCTGGGGCGTGTTTCATTCGGTGGGTCGTGTAGGTTGAGTGGTCTTTGTTCTTTTTTGGTAAGTTTTGAGGTGTTGTTTGTTAGTTTCGTTGGTTGTGGGTTCGTGTAGTGTTTGGTGTTGTTTGTTTGTTTCGCTAGTTTCGTTGGTTGTGGGTTCGTGTAGTGTTTGATGTTGTTTGTAGTGTTCGAGGTTGCGTCTTGCGACCTCGAAAAGCTTGTTTGTGTTTTTTGTTAGTTTTGGTTTTAATAAAATTGTTGCCGTTCAAAAAAAAATTTATTGTTTGGTTTAACCGAGAAAACAAACCAAATAAGGTATCATCATTAGGTAACCTAAATGCTTAATTTGAAATTTGTTTAACAAAAATCTCATCTTATGATGGGTTATTTGATTTTCGTATTTTTTAACGACCATATGTTATTTGATTTCCTAAATGCTTTGTTAAACTCAAATCTAGCATTAGCGGCGTTATTTATGCCAATGTTGGACAATTTAATGCATCGCATATTTTAAATTAAACTCTTAACGCACCGTGTTTATTACAAGGTTTAAAGCCGTAATAATAAAAAACATGAGATGATTCAGTAAAATATTTGTAATTTATCTTTCGAATTATAATACTACTATATGATCAATACACGGCTAAATGATATTGTTTTACTTTTGTGGCTATTATTAATATTTGTAGGAGTAAAGATGGGTTTATGACTTGTTTGGGTAACAATTAACAAACTATTCATTTTGTACACAGAATACCATTGAACTATTTTTTGTACTCAATATACCATTGAACTATTTTTTTTTTTTTGTAAACATTATATATTGCAACCGGGGATAGCCGGTTTTAACGTGGATCTGTACACATTATACCATTGAACTATTTTTTTTACACATTATACTATTAACCTTTGATATGTTTACAAAAAAGATGGCAATGACTAAGCATTCTCTTCTTCTTCTTCAAGACACCACCACCACCGCCACCACTCTGCATTTCTCCTTCGCATACTAAAACCCATTTCTCCACCGGAGTTCCTTAACGACGAAGACATACTGATGGAGTTCTTGCCGGAAAAGGAAAAACCCACCACCAACAACAACACGGGATCTTCCACTAGGTTTTACGGGTTCGGGTCGGATCTGAGTTCTCCGGTGGAGTCCGTTATGGGTTCCACCGAGACAGAGAGCGACGAAGAGGATTACCTCACCGGGTTGACTCGAAAGCTTCGTACATCACCAGTGGCGAATATAGGATTTAAACATAGTGGGGTCCAACATGTGATAATATAAGTCGGTTGTAAAAATAGACAACAGGCCAAAAAAATTTGTTATGGGCCGGGTAATTTGTTATCGATGGTAGGAGGAAAAGTGGGAGACAAACAGATGATGTTGATCACTATCAGACGTGAAAATCTGTTGATTTACGTTAATTACTAGATATCTACCTGCCCGCGTTGCGGCGCGAAACATCTCGAATTTAAAACCGATAACTCGAAAGATTAATCTAAAGCCGATAACGTGTAAAATGCACAAAATTAAAAGAATATGAATACATCAATATTGAAACATCACAATATATATATTTATCATATTTTACAATATTATTAAGTTAAAGAAATATTGAATCATGAGATTATTTTCAAATTATCGACAAGATAATTATAAAGGGTATATTTTATAATGTATTACAACTAATCTATAATTATGTACTTTAAATATGGGTTTAAAATGGAAAATGAGAATGTGAGAATATAAAACTAATTATTTCATATACATATTTGTGATATTTAACACTATGATTAAATTAAGAAATATTCAATATTGGACTCATTTCGAACGTGTTTAGGAGACGGTTACAATGATATAATTTGTTAAAGAAGAAACGTATTTTTTTAATTCATTTTACTTTGTATATAATTATTTGTGTTAATATGATAAAGATATAAAATGAAAAACGAAAAAGTTAGGGATTAAACTTAAATTAAATGATTACTTACAAGGGTACTAATTGTAATTTATAAATGAAAAAGAATATTTGGACGTGGGTTAAGAGAAATTTGTGGGAAGTGGGTTGTATATGGCTTAACAAGTTGTACATTAAGCTTTATAATGTATACCTCTTAATTTGTTAAGAATAACCACAGTATGTAGATTAACGAAAACTGGAAATTGTGAGGTGTAAGTCTATTAGTCTTGATTTCTTGTGGGGTCATTTTTGTAATTTTAAAGGGGTCCAAAATAAAACTATAACTATAACAATACAAAAAATAAAAAATTTTGTGGGGTCCACATACCCCATAACTCACAACATAGATTCGTCCCTGTACATCACTCTTCATGAAGATTTTTGAAAATCAGATTTCAATTTCAAGGTATGCATAAAACATATGTTTAAGGAATTGTCACCTTTTTTATAAACATATCAAAGGTTAATGGTATAATGTGTAAAAAAAATAGTTCAATGGTATCATGTGTACAGATCCACATCAAAACCGGCTATTCTCGGTTGCAATAGTATAACGTGTACAAAAAAAAAAATAGTTCAATAGTATTTTGTGTACAAAATGAATAGTTTGTTACCAAAATAAGTGAGAAACCCAGTAAAGAATTACTTGTTTAATAACATGTATCACATACAGAAATTGAATAATAACACATACACTTTTTACTTGTACCAAATAAGGCAGAATCATTTTTCCAATAATACACTTTTTAACGGCTAATTACAAAGGTAAAAGAACCCATTTTTATATAAAGAACAAAAACCCATAAAAAGCTAATAAAGAAGTCTAGAAAAAGAGCTGGTGACAGTTTTTGGGCTAGATTTTTATGTGCAACAATTATTATTTTATGGGGGGACCAACTTTTAATCGTGACTTGAAAATTAACATTAACTTCATTTGATTCGATTAAAGTTTAGCTTAAACGTAGACTTGAGCTTGTTAGAATTGGGTTTGTACAAACCTAAGTTGGATCCCACACTTCTTTGTGCATTGCCACCTCATATATCAAAATCAATGGAGTGTTCCTTTTTGTTAAGCCATCCGCAATGGGTACCGGTAGGAGACCGGTACCCTTGCTTTACCGACGGCAACACCACCTTGTGTGGGCGGTACACAACCGGCAGGGAATAGGGACGGTACCTGGGTGCCAGTCTCTCTCCTCACCCCACCCCACCCCCTAACCCCCCTCTCTCTCTCTCTCTCTTCTTTTTCTATTTATTTTTTATTCAATTAATTAGAGGGGTATGGAATTGGTACCATATAGTGGATGAAAGGTATGGAATTGGTAAAAATAGTGGAAAGCTGATGTGACAGTTGATGTGACAGTCTGTAGGAGCTGTACGGTCTGCACCATAGTGGATGGCCTTAAGAGGTTTGTTCGGGTAAGTGTTTACCGTCAGACTAAATCATCTATTGAATGAATATGACAATAACAAAAATCTTACCTAGTATCTGGTAAAAGTTAAGGCAAAGACCAAGAGTCTTACCCGGTGGTGAAGACTTTTACCATGGTTAGCACTTATTGGGAAGATTGTAGCATACAATACCGTTTTGGTAAACCAAAATCTTTCCCGATAAGTGATAATATTGAATTTTATTGATAAGAGCTTACCCGGATACGAGTTTTATAAACGATCTCTAAGTGTATCTTTAATAGCTACTATAAGCCTATAACATGTAGAAGTAATAGGTCTTACAAAAATTAGTTTAACTAGATCCAACCGTAAAAAAGATACTATATTTTAAATATTTTAATATTAATTATATATTAAGATGTTTAACAAATTTATAATCTCAATACATTTTTAAAACTTTAAAAACCAACACATTCAACGCTATTAGTGAAAAAGTTAAAATAATATATCTCTGTCTTCGTATTGAGTTAACAGATGTCTCAAATTCGAAGATTTATGGTTTCTCTTTTGTTTTTATTATTTTAGACTAGCTATTAAACTAAAATAATCTTCAAAATCTTTCTTTTAACACAGGTGTTAGAAGAGTTAAGTAATAAAAGAGATAAATAGTCGTTTGAAAGAAACGTTAAGGCAAAAACGATACGAAGAAATCTAGATTATTGATTACTTTTAATATCAAACTTATCTTATAAATTACACTGATAGGAAACTGTTATGATGTATTTCATCAACTGTTCTAAAAAACTCGCCACGTAGCCATCATGGCATGCCATGGCTTCAGGGGTTGTGTCTCACACCACGTTTCGCCCGTGACACGTCTTGGCCTATTGTGTAATTCTCCTAATGTGATATTTGATTTTTCTTTACTTTTTTAAGGTTCTATTTGCTAGTTTTTAATGTATAACTTAATTTTAACTTGCTTATTACTATTAACTCATTGAATGACAATACAAAACATATGCTCTTATATATAATACTAGTTTTGATCCCGTGTAATACACGGGATAATTTCAAAAAATTAAATCATGTCAAAAACCTTATATTACAAATATGAATTGTTACAAAATGAGTGTTAGCCTAGTGGTAAGACTTGGGCACTACATAGTGGTGAACCCGAGTTCGAGCCCTGGGGGACGCATTCTGGAGGTACGGGGGCTTCGACCCCGGGCCGCATGCTTTAGCAGTCGGGCTTTGGCCCAAAAATTGTCATAGGATTAGTCTGGGCCCAATGTGGTCTGGGATACCTCCTAAAAAAAAATATGAATTGTTTGCTATTGATCTTTTAACATCAATATTATTTTCTATCAAATACATTAATTATATTAAAAAAAGTACAAACTTTATTTATTTTTAATTTAATTCAATTGATATCAAATTATCAACAACGAAAATATAACAAAGACATTTTATAGATCAAACTATAAACTATTTTTGACTTTAAAATGACGTTAATATACTCAGATATAAAGAGAAAGGTATACATACAAAAATGTACTTGGATTTAAATATAATAATGGATACGTTTAACAATAATTTGTTATAAAAATAATTATTAACTATTATATTAAAACTCAATGATTATCTTCATTATATTTAAAATGAAATATTTATTTTCTATTTGATAACGTTTATCAATTAGTTACATGAATACAAATATAAATTATTATATAATGTGGAGAAGAAAACTTAGTTATGCTTCTACTGATGTAGATCAAAAAACTAAAAAAAGTAAATCAGGAGAAAATCAAACCATATGATTTAGTTCATCATAAGAAAACAATGACACAAATTTTCCTACCATTCTTCAAATAATTGCATAAACAAATAATAAAATAATTTTTATGCATGAATGTTCTTCGAAAAAATGGTTGACGAACTTACCTAATACGTTTGCAAAAAGAGTAATGGAGGATCTTGAAAAATTAAAATGGAAAATGTAAGGTTTATACGGTTTTTTTTGAATCTGCTTAGTATTTAAATATCAATTTAGGGAGAGAGATAGAGATATAGATGACTTCATACCAATAGATAGAGATAAAGTTTGTTATATTTAATAGATAATTTTGGATTAATTTTTAATAATTTTAAATTTTGAATCAGTGCCATGTGTCAACATATGACACATGACACATATGCATATGATGTGGCAATGACTCACCAGAGCACGACATGTGTCAATGAGTTACTCAGAACGCGACACGTGTCAATGAGTTACTCTTTTATTATATATAGATTGTATATGAACTAGAAATTGAATGTCATAAATCATGTTTAAAAAACGCCATGGCTCCTAAAACTTGAAGCTAGGTCACGGTGTGACACCATTTAAAACCTTGATCTCATCTTGGCATGCATAATGTATTCAAAGATGAAAACCTCTTCATCTTTTATACAATTATTTTACTTGTCATCAAAAACTAAACCTTAAAAGAAATAACAAGACATAAAGACATTGGAAATTTGGAAAGCAAAGAAATAAAAAAATTCCACTCTCAACAAACTGCTGTTGCAACCTATGATATCATGAGGCCCACCACACCAGAACCAGATCAAGAAAACCTCTTTTCTTTTCCTATATAAAAATACTCCCCCCATCCTCTCTTCTTCCCACACTCTGCATCTTCTTTCACACAAACAAAACAAAACAAAGGCTTAGGTTAACATTTCCTCCCTTCCAAGGCGCACGATAAGGCTTCCACCTTATCCTTCACCCACCACCACCATGGATCGCAACTCCATCTTCTTAACCGCATTCATCTGCATTATCGTCTCCTCCGTCGGCGGCCAATCTCCGTCCTCCTCCCCCACCGCCACCCCTGCGCCACCTACCACCACCACTCCACCGCCACAAGCCGCATCTCCACCGCAAGTCACAGCCACTCCTCCGCCAGTTGCATCTACTCCTCCTCCCGTCGCATCGCCACCGCCGGCCACTCCTCCTCCGGTCGCATCGCCACCACCGGCAACTCCTCCTCCAGTTGCGTCGCCGCCGCCGGCTACACCTCCTCCGGTTGCGTCACCGCCACCGGCCACTCCTCCTCCAGTCGCGTCGCCGCCACCGGCTCCCGTCGCCGCTCCTCCGGCTGCCGTACCTGTCTCGTCTCCAGCTGTCACTCCAACCGCCGCTCCGTCTCCGTTAACTTTAAGCCCGCCGGCACCTCCCACCGGAGCTCCGTCACCGTCGCTCGCTACCGATCTATCTCCGGCACCGTCTGCTACCGACGTGGTAAGTACACTCTTATATATACTTAATAGATCTGATCTTTACTAAACTAGCTCATAAGTTAGCTGATAACTGATATAATAAGCTAGTTAATAGCTGATAAACTAGCTTTTTGATAAACTAGCTTTTTGATAAACTAGTTTTTGAATAAATTAGTTTTTGAAAAAAAACTATAGTGTATAAAATGATAAAAAAAATATATGTAAAATATTTATAAAGGGTATAATTGTAAAAAACTACAAAAAGCTCTTAAACATGTATTAACTTAGCTTATTAGCTTAAATTTTTCAAAGATATAGTAGATCTGATGTTTAGAACTTCAAAAATGACATAGGCGTATGTTAGCTAAAATTGCTAGATGTTATCTAACTTGAACCAGGATGTACAGTTTCACGTGTATGTACTGATACAGTGTCCTGAATGCCTGATCTGTTCAATATATGGCTAGTTGCTATCGTGCGCCTGGATACCATGTTCCTCTGATACATGATCCCCACTTTTTGCATCAGATCTGCCATCTGAGCATTGTTTTATCAAACTATGTTTTTTAAAGAATCACTTCCATATCAGGAAGTGAGTAAAGTGACATGCGCAATATAGCAAATATATGGAATGTGGGTGTTCTGCTAACGTGAGCGTCTGTTAGTGAGTAAAGTGACATGCGCACTATAGCAAATATATGGAATGTATGTATATGTGTTGTGTTCTGCTAACACGAGCGTCTGTTAGTAAGTAAGTGACATGCGCACTATAGCAAATATATGGAATGTATGTGTGTGTGTTTTGCTAACATGAGCGTCTGTTGGGTCTCTCGTGTTCCGTGCTTTGTCCTTTTTGTTTTGGGTTGCGATCACGTGTGTCGTCTTGTTTTTTAGGCATCCAAGGATCCATTGCAAAATGACATTAATGACCCCCTGCATTGCCCACTTACACTAATTAACATTTTGTTTAATCTATATAATTAACAATATATTAATTAATTAATTATATATACTTGAGGCATTTAAAGCACACTTTTCACACAATTTTCTGTAGATCCAAAGATTTTTCTCAATGTAGTAACAGGAGTAGTGTAAGTGAAATACCAGGGGTCGTTTACCAAATGCTGAACGAGGATTTGTTCATCGGGTGTCACTACTTACCTTCGGATTAGGGAGCGAGATTTGGGATTTTGTAAATTCTCACTTGAATGTGTTTTTGCCGAAATTGGAATGTCAATTGAGCTAACCCCATGAGATTTATTGTATAATCTTGAAAAATCACTAGACAAATTAGTTTGTAAAAATGGCTTATATAAAAGATCATCTAATTAAATAACAAGATCACTTTATATATGAGCTAGTGTTATGACTTTTGGATATCGGGTCCTTTTGGGACATTGGTTATTGGATTACTTTGGTGCTTGTTTTGCTCGTGTTTTGGATCCTCCGCTATCGTTAATGAGCTTTTTTGATCTTGCGTTTGACATTGCAGAGCGGTGTAGAGAAGATGGGATCGATGGTTGGGAGCATGGTTTTTGGAGTGGCTCTCGCTTACTCGCTATTCTAGAGAGATGGACAGATGGATATTTTTGTGGTATCAGGTTCTCTATAGTCTCAGTTTGCAGTTGATGGATGAGAGCTTTTGCATTGTATTTGGAGTAGCTATATACATTCTTTTGGGGAGATGATGTTTCTTGTAATTTTTGATTTGTGATATTGTTGACTTGATTACTATTTACTACTATTATTATATTGTTTTCATTTATGGTGCTTTTAGATCATCTTCTTTTGCTTACATTCATCCTGCTTTGAAAAGGTGTTCTGATTTAGATGTTATATGCAATGTTTTAAAAAGCCGGTTTTTAGTTGAACTCATGTGATGATCGGGTCACCGTTCAACCACCACACCAACCCGGTTTTACACATAACAAGTTTTACATCAATTTAAAAACATCAAAAAGACACATATAACCATGAGTTTTTTCATCAATCCAAATACTTCAAAACGAAACATAATGATCAAAACCAATGTTCTAAAAAACGCGTTATGGCGCTCTATAACGTTGAGGCGCAGCCTTGCCGCCATGTTAAGGCTTGTGGCGCGACTCTGAGGCGTGGCTTGTAGTGTGGCACGTTACGACGGGTTATAAGGTGGGTTATGGCAAGTTATAAGGCGTGAATAGTTTTTTATTTTTTATTTTTTTATATCTAATTCATGGTTTATAAGCTTTGTATATTTTATCAAATAACCAATACATGGATTTTTTCCTTGACTCCCAAACCTTGGGTCATTGATATCTTGCCTAAATAAATTTCCATTGAGTGGGGTAAGTCTCAAAAAGCATTTCACCGGCACTAAGCCCTTCTCCCCTTACTCCAAGAGCCGAAACAGCCTTTTGTTTATAGTTTTAAATGGATTTTAATTAGTATACTGAGACACAAGGACATCTATATACACACTATATATATACTGATTTGCCGCCTTAGTCACGCATTGAAAAACGCCATGACCTCGCCGTAACTCGTAAGGCTTGAGGCTTGAGGCTTGAGCTCGCCGCTACGTCACGCCTCACGCCATTTAGAACAATGATCAAAACAAATCATGGATCTTGAGACATTGGAGTGTTAAATGATCAATGGTCAATGCCGTACATTATATAATTCCATATCTAACCCAAGCAAATGTAGCAAACGAAAACCATGTGTGGCAGAAAATTAGAAATCAATACGATCGGTTCAACTGGTTTTTTACCAGTTTGTTACGACCTGTTCAGCCGTTTTTTATAACACTGTCTGGTTCACTCTAGGCCATAAATTGCCATAAACCCTGTTGCATTTGACCTCAACCTGTTCTCTTCTTGGTTCAACTGGGTAGACCCGTTTTTAAAACATTGGTTATATGCACAACTATTTATGTCAAAATAGGTTAAATTATAGCTAAAGAATGTCTTGGTAGTTGCTACTATTTATATCCACATCAACATAAATAGCAAGGATCATGGATATAGCTACTTTTTACATTTTCAATGTACGACTTGATTCGATTTTGACCCACATAGAGGTGTAAATAGCTTTGTCTCAAGGGCATCCACAATGCATAAGTAATTTAATGACTTTTTTTCTTCTTTTGTCACCTAAGATATCCACCCATTATCTAACAAAAAAAAACCCGTCTTTAACCAACATCTCCAATGCAATAGACTTTCAAAAGCATTTTGCATCTAACAATTGTTTTCTAAGTATACCATATTTGATGCAATAAACCGGCTGAGCATTTCTAAGCTTTTATAAAAAGCTTTTCAATAACCTTTTGATTGCAATGGTAAAAAGGCTATTCCAATGACTAATTGAAATAGTAAAAACCTTTCCAATAACCTCTGATTGGAGGTGCTCTAAAAAATGTCTAGGTGCAAGGATTATACAGATAGCCAAGCGTACATCATTAATAAGTGTGTGCTCGGCATTCCATGATCCTTATTGTGATGACTTTGCAGTACTACACAGACTTGTACCACACAAAAGTTGTTGTATTGGAATGGTGGGTGGGATGGATTTGACCCGAGATGTGGAAACTTCACCTTCTTTTCGTAAGGACACAAGTCTCCATTTGTTTCCAGTTTTGTTCGTGTATTTATTAACAATGGATAAGATTGACTGTGACTTATCAGTTGTTTAAAAATGTGAATATGTCCAAATACAATCACAATTAAAAAAAGAAATGGTGTATCTTCAAATCATTTATTAAGCATGTTGTTTTGATTTTTCATTTACGCTTGCAACTAGGTATGTTAAAAAGACTTAAACCCTTCTTGTAACAATGTTTTATTATTTTTCCCTAATTGATAGTGATTCTCATTCACAAGACATATTAAAGGGCCTGCATCTCTTTGTAATCGTGTTGTATCAAATGGATTAAGGATATGCTATAAGTTGCAAGATTAATCATCATCAATCCAACACATTCAAAGTCGAATGCCCATTGTAGTACTTAAAGCAAAGCCAAGTTGAACAAGTATTTGATATGTGTTATCTTATTACGTCTTTACAATATGGCAAACATCACGAACCATGGAGTCATGGGTGACACTTCTAGCAAGCAATATACTTATACATCAACCGTCATCGGTCTTATTACCTTTGTAAGCATATCCCAACCACTTGATTTTTGCTACTACACTTTAAGGAATACTTTATGTATCAATAAGAACATGTCAACTTCTTCATCTAATGTGTCAACTCTTGGTGTTCGAGCAATTCAACAACTACGAATTTGATAATTTCGCATCCAAATGTTCATTTTTACCACTATACGTAAAATTATATTATTTAACTAAATACCTGTCTTGACTTGTTTAAACTCCTTTGCTAATCCATAATTTCTAATATATAATTTTATAATTCAACGATTTAAGTTTATAAACCAATTCAGTTCAAAACAGAGAAAACCAAAACCCTAATGATAGTAATGTAGTTGCATAAACCTCATGTGCAACCTTAATCTTAACATACCCAACTCACTCCATTTGCAATACTCACCTACTCTTTATTCATTTCTTTTGTCACCCCTCACCACTCCCAACCCCCTATAAAATACTCTTATTTGCTTCATTGCAACTACCAAGAACCAATATCCACCCCTTAACTTCTATAATTACATATTAGACCCATTTATTCTTTGTAAAGTTGCTAAATCCCCCTCCATCAACTTTTCTTTAGCTTTTTAGTATTCTTTTGGTTTTAATATAAATCCCTAGGCCAAACACCAAATGAAGAAAATTTTGTTGCTTGGAATTCTTCTTTCCCTCCTCCTTGTCACTTTATTCTTTCAACCTTCCTTTGCCAATCAACAACAAGGTATCTCTCTAGCTATGTTATCAATCAATGTATTAATTTTATCAAATATTAGTTATTTAAATGTTATTTTAAAACATACATTTTAATAAGTTTTATATATTTTTACTTTTAAATAGGCATCTTTTGTATGATAGCATATCATATATTTTTCTTCCAAATTAGTAATTGAAGTAAATGGTGCTTTATATGTGCAGTTTGGGCATGATTAGTTATGTTTATGTGTTCTAAGACATATATTTTGTATGTTTGTTATATGATTTGTGTGCAACATTGTTTATATCTTTTTAGCAAGTACTAACATGGTTTTCTTCATTCGGTGGGACGATAATGAACGGGAAAAGCGTATTGCAAGAACAAGTGTAAGGAAAGGTGTGCGAAAACAACGTTATTTGACAAGTGTGTGAAGTACTGCGAGATATGTTGTAAAGAGTGCAAATGCGTACCGTTAAACAATTATGGAAACAAGCACGAATGCCCTTGTTACAAAGAAAAGAAGAACATCAAAGGCAAACCAAAATGCCCTTGAATTTTAATTTTCTTACTTCCCTACCATCACCCTAAATGTATGGTCTTTTTATGTAATGGGTGTTTAGTGTGTCTCTTTAGTTATGAGTGTGAAATAAATGGATGCTATTTTCTAGTACAAGGTTATATTTGTAATTTTCTAAGGTTCATTTTGCTCAATAAAAAAATCAAGAATTTATAGACATTAGTCATAGTGGTTTATTTCAATTAAGTCTAAATATGATATTAGAAGTATAATTAAAAAGATTGTGAAAACAACTTATCTGGATTAAACCAACAACATTTAGGCTATATTCTTCTCACGTCTCTATTTGTAAGAACCTAAATCCATTTTCATATGGCATTAAGATTATAAAATCTTGTGAGTATATACTATAATTATTTATATTACTAAAAAGTATATACGTACAAAACTCAAAAATATTATTTATTTTGATTAAAAATAATATAATTATGAATTACTGAATCGGTCAATCAGGTTGTTTCTTAATTTGTATTAGTCAAGGTGAAAAAGAAATAAAAAGATTTCATTAAATCATCTTCAAAAGTAGACTAGCTACAGGTTTTCTTTTTTTCCTTTTCTTTTTTCTATCAAGTATTATATCAATCAAAATGCCTATGTGAATTCAAGAAGTTGTGTGTATTAAGTAACAATTTGAATGACATTATTATTTTGCTAGAATATAAACACAAACAAAACCAAAAAATTGGAAAACTAGCGATCCATGTACCCTTCATTAATTTGCTCCACATGATGAAGACTTGAAGAGGGAGCAACAGATTGAGAGAACATTTGAGGGAGTGAATTTTGATGACTTTAGTCTTTAGGGGTTTCAATTGCAAGGAGTGATCGAAATAAGCCAAATCGGTTGATACACATACTCTCTAAAAATCACGTTATGAAAAAAAGCATTCCCAAAACGACATGTTCAACATGGTTGATAATAATTTATAATAACAAATAATGTTAAATTAGTTGTTTAACAAATCTATTCAAATAAATAACATGAGTAAATTTGAAGTTTACCAATTTTTTATATAAATATTGAATAAATAAAAGACCTTATGATGTATTGATAAAATAAGAGCGACATTGATGCCAATTGAATAAGATCTTATAATTCGTATCGCTAAAACAACAATTTATTTTAGTAAACAACGTCGTCTTTTATTCTATAAGAGGCCTTTTGAGCATTTCTAATAGAACGTTTAAAATTTTACACAATCAGATTGAAAAATTTATGAATATGAACCATTTCTTTTATCAAAATAGTGGTATATATGAACCAATAGCTAGAAGGTTTAAATTTTTACACCGTTAAAAAGAAACGTTCATGAACATGAACCATTTCGTGTGTCAGGCATAGCTGTTTGGTATCTGGATTGGTTGTTGACCGATTAATAATTAGTAATAAAATGTTTAAAAATATGTAGAAAACAAAAATATGATGTAGACTACATTTGGCAAACTGGATGATAAGCTAGCTAATAGCTGATAAGCTAGCATATGAATAAATTATGTTTGGCACAATAAAATAACCAAAACATTTCAGAAGTTTGTTACATTAACCATTTTAGAAATCAAACACCCATGTATGTGTAACCATTTCAGAAGTTTGTTACAGAATTGCAGTGTAAACTGAAGAGATTTCTAATCCATGGAGAACAAAAGGTTCAATATCACATAGAAAGAAATTGTTTAAATTTTCGTTATGTATCTTTGAATGTGTACCTGATGACGTTAATCGTTACAAGTCATGGAGAAGAAGCAAGTGCCAACGGATGAGAAATTCATAGCGTAAAAGATGGATCGGTGATCATGTGATTCAAGGTTGCTAAATTGGATTAGATCACTCTGGAATTGAAGTTTCTCCGCTAAGGACTTTTCCTCGATGCGAATTGGCCTAGCTAGCAAGGTGAACTTAGGGGGCGTTTGATTGGGGCAGTGGCGGATCCAGGAATTTTTTTTAGTGGGTGCACCTTTTAAGGTAGGTTAAATGTCCGTAAAGTTGTCCGATATATTTTAGCCTAAATCCACCATTTCGAAGGATTTAGAAAGTCGTTTCGGTTGATTTCGAGAGATTTTTAAGTTTTGTTGTCGATTTCAACCGTGTTTTTCCGTTTTTTAGTTGATTTAGTTGATTTTGATAGTATTTTTTGGTTTTATAGTTGGTTTCAATGCATTTTTTTTGTTTAATGGGGTCCCGAACAAAATTTACTCGGGGGATAAAAAGCTATAAACTTAAAAATGTTATTTTTTTACATAGAAAATTTATGTTTTGTTGCATTCCACTGGGGTCCCCCCCCCCCCCAACTAAATCCTATCTACATCCGCCCCTGGGTTGGGGGTATTGAGGGGTCAGGAATGATAATGATAATGAAAACTGTTGTTTGATTTGATGTTATATAATAGAATCATTCCTGCAGATCCATTAATTTCCATTCCTGGCCAAATTGGGGGGAATGAAATTTTTATTTTTAGTTGGTTCTTTTTTCCATTCATTGTTCCATCTATGAATGTTAAATGAAATATCCTTTGTATTTTCAAGTTGGAAAAACATATTTTTTTAATATGAAGCAATTTTTCATTGATTATAGTGGGTTAACCAAACAACATCAATGCAATGCTCATTCCTATTCCCATTCTCATGCATTCCCATTTTCATTTTCATTCTCATTCCCTGAAATGAACCAAACGCTCCCTTAATTCCTATAATCCTTCGTGCTAACTCATATTTTATCAACTGTTTATAGTCAAATAACAAGGAAGAACTATACCTTGATGGTAAGTAATTTATGTTGACAAAGGAATATTTGCTAATGGCTACGATCCAAGTGCTAATATCGGCTGGATTGATCATTGAGAGCATTGATCGAGTATCGTTATCGGCAGTGATTTTCCGCATCCTAGCGCTTACACAACTTGTATGCGTGATATACCGAACAGTTCGGTTTGATTTTGTTCTAGTGATTTTTAAGAAGTACTAAAGTTGTGATAAGTAAAATCTTTAATTCTTCTTGACACATATATAAGGGTGAGCATGGGAATGTGGAGAACTTAATACCGAATACTTGACCAATTAGAAGTGTATGGTATCGGTTCGGTACTGGTATCAGTAACGGATTTCGGTACGAGTACTCTATTAGTCCCGATTTTACATTTTACATTTTGCAAATTTCAAACTTTGATTTCTTGAAGTTTGATATTAAAGGGGTTGATTAATGGCAAGAAATTGGAATTTTTTGAAGGTTTATAGTTGGTATCATTACCCCTTTGCTAGTATGAACCATTTTATTTGGAATTCATTTGGGATTTTGGAAAAAAAAGGTATGTTTTTTCGACTTTCCGTATTAGTTGGTATTTTCGGTAATTAGATGGGACATTACCGAATACCGATTATAGGAAAAACATGGAACGGTTTACCGTACTGAAATACAAGAATCGGTCTGGGATCGGTACGGTACCACCGTACCGGCTCAGTATCAGGATTTAGGACTCGTTGCACACATCTACGATATGTCATGATTTTGGACAAATTTTTAAGCTTGGTGATTTTTTATTTTATTTTTTGGCTCTATGTGTATTCTACTAGTCTTCCTCTCTTTTATTTCCTGATATCTTTGGAATCTTCATTTAGCACTTTAGGATCGTAGATATAGGTATATGGAAATTTACCGATTTCCTTCCTACGATACAGCCTTAATTACAAATGTATTTGCATGATTTCAAGATGCCAATTACCATCTATCTTCCTGAAATTACTCTTTGAATATGGCATGTTGATTTTTATAAATAACATGTTGATACGAAGTGCATCATTTCCCCATAGGCCATCCTTTATGGTGCAGCTCATACCGCTCCTACAGAGCTTTACCACTACCCTACCAACTCCATACCTTTCATCCACTATGGTACCCCTCATACCCCTCATTAATTAATTGATTAAAAAAAAGAAAAAAAGGTAGAGAGAGAAGAGACCATGCCGGTGGACCTTTTTGCCGATGCCATACCGATCACACACTATGGTGTTACCGGTGGTACCTTCTCCTACCGATCACACCATGCCGATCCATAAAGGATGGCCATAAGAGCGGATTTGATGATAAACTTCTTTTTTTGAAGATATTTTTGGAATTCATGGGTGGAGCCTTGAAATATTTGTTTCGAGTTATCTACCAATTCATCGATCCAATTGATCATCACGTCATCTTCATCATCAAAATAGGTTGTTTCATTTTGGGGTTTTTAAGAAAGGGGGAGGATAAAACTTGTCGTTTTATCTTGTATATACTTAATTTTAAAATTCGAAAAATGTCCGAACCGCTAAAATTTTATTGTTTTTTACAATGAAATTGGTTTTAAATTTTCGGAAAATTGGTACTTAAAAAATAATAGGTTTTTGATAAATTGGAAACATCAAGAAATTTTAGCAAGTTCGGAATTAATGGTTTTAATTTTTAAAAGTTGATACTAATGTAAAACGTAAAAGTTCGATAACCCCCGTATTAAAACCTTTTATTAATTTTTTTAAATGTAGAAAATTTTTAAAAATAATCAAACCTAAAAATTTTAATAAATTTTAAAAAAAAAAATTTTAAAAAAAAACTTAAAAACGAGACACACACAGTGGTAGCGGTGGGGGTGAACGTCCCCCCCAAGTGTCATAAGGATCGTCCGCGGGCCGTGCCCCGGGGCCGGGGGGTCGGGGGGCCCCGGTGGGTTTAGCAAGTTTAGGTTAAAACGAGGAAAACATAGGGAGCTGGAACCTTAGGGAAATTTTAAATTTAATTTTTTAAATTTCCAAAATGTTGCATGTTCCCTAAAGGACCCCCAATTTTGGAAAAAATTTGTTTTATGTCGATGAGATTAAAAGTTGTTTGTTTTAAAAAAAAATTTTTGGGGGTTGGTTTTTATTTTTTAAAAAAGTTCTTTGGCTTTGTCCAGACAAAATTTTAAATTTTAAATTGAGAAAAAAACCCTTTTCCCTGAAATTAAAACTAAAGGGTTAAAATTGTCCCTAAATTCGAATTGGGGGTTTTCCCCCTTTCCCAAAACCCCCTTCCCCGGTGGCCCCCCCTTGGGGTTTTTTTGGTATTTATGAGCAAAAATTTAGTCTGTTAGGAAAAAGTTTTTATGAATTAAAAATTAAATTTTTTTTTGTATCCCAAAATTTTGTAAAAACCAAATTTTTGTATTTAAAATGGGGGCCCCAAAAGGTAGGGCCGGGGGTCCGGCCCCCTTTTTTAAACCCCTAATTTGGCAAAGGGGGGTCCCAAATAAAAACAAGTAATCATATGGGTCCTCCGGGGGGATGGTAGGGTTATCGGTACTCTTAAAATTTTCCCCCAAAAATTTTAAATTTTAGAAAAAATTTTTTAAAAAATAAAATTTTCCCCTTGAAAACACAAATTTTTTTCGTTAAAAAACAAACAAAAAAAACAAAAAGTTTGCCCGGGTGATTAAACTTAATGTACCCCTTAAAGACGTTTTTAACCCCTTCTGCACCCCTTGGAGCAGTTTATTTAACCCCTTAAATTTCCCAACCCCTTTTTTTCAGACCTAATGCCCCCCAATTTAAAATTCCCCCCAAGACGACCAATGAATTGGTTTTTAGTCAAATTTTAATCATTTTCTAAGAAAAAGAGTTTTCCTAATTGTGTTGACCCCCGCGTTTTTGTTATAGGAGAATGAAAGTTCAACTTTAGGCCCAAAAAGAAAAAAACCCCCAAAAAAGATCAAACAAATTTTTTTAAAGTTATTTTGCACCAAAATATTAACACTTAAAATAATTATATATATATATTACCCCCCAAAACATCAACTCCCCGTTTTTTATTATATTTTAAATATCATTGTCCTGTGAACAAAAATTGCCCCTTAAAACATCTAATAGACAAAGAAAAAGGGGTTTAAAAGGAAAAAATGCTTAATAAAATAGATGCAATATAATCGCTATTATAAAAAAGGGGCACCCCATGTCTTTGTTCCATATTGCCCCCCAAAAAAATGAACGTGGTGATGGTCAAGGACAACAAAAAAGCTTCTTAGGGGGAAGGTACCCCCGGGTTTTTTGTTTTAGCTTGCTAAACCCTTCCATGGGAGGTTGTCAGAAATGCATTTTTCTGAATTTTGTTAAAAAAAATCCCCTTAAGAGCCCCCACAAAATTTAATTTAAAAGTAATTGCAAAATTTAAAGGAAAAATTTTAAATTAAAGGGGTTTTTTAAATTTACCTATGACCTTGGATTTTTTAATGTTGTGGAACATATTCCCCAAGGAAAGCTGAAAACCAAAAAAATTTGGAAATTTTTTAAAACTCCTGATTTGGGGGATGGGCCCAAAACTTGGAGCACCCCTTTAAAATTCTACAAATTACTGCATACTTTTCTTGGGAAAAGTAAAAAATTCCCCCAAAAGGGTTTCCAATATATAAAAAGTGAACCCCGGGGATCTCTTCCCCAAAAAGTGAAAACCAACAAATTCTTAAAAAAATTTTTTTAAAAATATTGATAACCTAAATTTCAAATTACTAAAAATCAAAAAAGAGAAAGGGAAAACCCCCAAAAAAGTTTAGCTATTGGAGTGCGTTGCTTGATTTTCGTCGGGGTTGTTTTTAATCCCTTTTGGAGCAATACAATTGTTGTAAACACAAAAATCCATTTTTTAAAAAAAACTATGAAAATTTTTTTTTTAGCTAAAACCCTTTAAATTTTGGTGAACAATATATTTTTTGGTTTTTAACCCATAAAAAATCCCCAAATTTTTAAAAAAAAACATGATAAAAACATGAGAACCAAATAAAAAGGTTTTTTCCCCTTAAGGCCCCTGCAAGAATAAAGAAAAAACCCCTCAAACCCCAAAAAAACAAGTTGAAACAATTAATTTTAGAAAAACCCCAAAAAAACATCACAAATATAAAAACAATACTTTTAAACAATTAAAAAGGGAAAACCCCAAATTAAAAAAGGGAGATGGTAACTTAAATTTTAAACAACATGGAAGGTTTTAAAAATGTGAAAAAGGCCATTCGTTTTTTTGTAATTCGTGATCCCCTAACCCCGATAAAACAAAGATCTTGTTCGCGTTGGAGAAAATTTAATTTTTTGCATTGCTCGGCCCCGAAAAAAAATTCTTAGCAAAAACAAAAAAAAAATTTTTGTTTTAAAAAGTGTTCTTAAAATTTTTAAAAAAAGTTAACTTTTTAAATTTTTTTTTGTTTAACTTTTGAAAAAAAAATTTGGTTTAAAATGGAAAGCAAAAACTTTTTTAAATTTGAGGGCCCCAAAATTCCCTAATGGCATATTCACTCGAAAATCAGGGGTTTTTCGAGGAAAAAAGTTAAGAAAAAAAATTTTAAGTGAATATTCCCCCCGGGGGAAATTTTTAGTGGTTCTACGTTCGAACCAAGTTGGTTAATTGACCCTGACCCAATGAAAAAAAAGAAAGGAAAGTTCAAATGTGAAAAAAATTTTAAGTGAAGTGAGGACCAAAAAAAAATCGTTTCACGTGAAAATTTTGAATTGGGCCTAAGTTTAAATTCAATGAAAAAGTTAATTTCATTTTTTAAATTAATTCATCTTTTTTCGGGAATAAAACATGAATATTCAGATGAACTTGCCCGTGGCGCGAACTTTTATTCCATTTAACCTGGCCCAAAAATATATATAGAGAGAGGGGGTGGGGGAGTTCAAATGTGAATTTCTTTCTTTGTGAAAGGGTGGCCCTTTTAAAATGTGCTACATGGCAATATTAAATTTGAAAATCACGCATTATTAGAGTGAATAAAGCTTGGTGCCTTTTTTCCCCGATTTCAGAGTGAAATTGTCCAGGGGGCCCGTTTTAGCGGTTCTCACGTTCACAACCAAAATCGAGTTAAATTTGAATATAGAGTCAAGTTATTTAAAAACCAAAACCTTAGTAAAAACTCATGGTTTCAAGCTTAAATCAACAAAAAATCTTCGTGGAGTTGTTTAATATGATGTAAAAGTTTTCATATAGTTCATTTTTTTGGAGTTCTTTTTTGTAAAAATGTTTTTATAATTTACTTAAAAACAGTTTATAACAATAAAAAAAGTGATGAAACATTTTTTTTTACATAAAAGAACACCGAAATATGAAACAATTCCATCAAAAAATGATTATTTTGAACATTTGCAAAAGGTTTTTGTTGATTTAAGTAAAAAAACCCTTAAATTTTTTACGTTTTTTATAATGTTTTGGTTTTTAAAGAATTTCTCTTTTATATCTATTAAAATCTATATATATAATAAAAGGCTCTTAAAACATTTTTTTTAGACAAACTGTTTTTTACGAATTTTTCAACCTTAGGTTAAGTACAAGTCTCCGCATCAATTGGAAACTGACTTGGGTAAAGGGGTTTTTTTTCCTTCTCCTCCACGACCTATCCCTCCTCCCAGGGTTACCCATAGGGCGTTTTCTCCTTGCCCCCTCCTGCAAGGCTGCAACCATTTCGATTTCTTTTGGCATCGAAAATCATAGAGTTAGAGACCCGATCTTTCATTTCCGGTGAGTGATTGAGGTTTAATTATGGTTTTCGTTTTTTTTTTGGTTTTCATATGTAACATTGGAGTATTGAACTTTTCATGATTGTTATGCTAATACGTTCATCTCATCGGCTCCATGTCTTTTCTACCCCCACAATCTTACCCTCTCAGCAAATTAGGTTTGATTTCAGTTTTTTTTTTCTATACAATCTTGTCGATTTTTTATTTTTGTAATGTATTACTCAATTGAAGCCTCATTTGAAATGTTGTGTTTAGCAGGAAATTGGGTTTGTTTTCATCATCACACTAGGTGAAAAAAAAACCTTAACCAGGTACATATTTGGAAACTCAACTCTGAATATATTTCTTCAAAAAAAATTTTTTTCTACCCAATTTTTGTTGCCTACCATATCTCTGTATTAATGGTCATTGTTATTGAATGGGTTGGATTTTTCATTTTATTTTGTTATTTCAGAAAGCAACCCAAGTGTTCGATGAATGCCTACATGATGGATTCCCCAATATGCAGAAATTTTGTCCTCCATAACTTCCCTCCATCCCCATCCCCTTTGGTTGCAACTCTGTCCTTTGTATATGTAACTTGAAAATTTACCCGTAATGTGGATCTAACTGAACTATCCACCTCCCTCCAAATTTTTCTTTGGCATCCATTTGGGGAGAGTGCTCCTTAAAAACCAAAAAAGGTAGCTTTTGTCATTACTTTTATTTCAATTGTGACATGCTTCAACAAACCTATAAAATGTATGCATAAAGTAGATGAGAAGATATTGTGAAAATGGGATTATGAACCTCATTTTCCTGATTCAAAGTGGAATTTTAGACATTCTACTGTTTCTTTCCCCAAAATTACCGGTAGAAAATGCAAAAATTTAAATTCGTAAAGTAGAACAAATTGTGGGCAATGACATCCCCCCGGGTTGAGCTAATTACATTACATGAAAGACAAAAAAGTTTTCCTATTTTTTTTTTGAAGGCCATTGGATTTAGGAAACTATTCAGTTTTGACAAGTTTTGAGAAAGGTTCGATTTCAGCAACCCTGAGGGGCATTTTTTATTTAAAAAATTAGCTTTTTTTCTTTGTTTTGTTTAAAAATTAAAACTTCCTTAAAGTAATTTTTTGGTTTGTATAGTTATGTGTGGAATGTAGGGATATGTAAGAATACTAAGTCTGAAATTCATTCTGTTAAAAATAAGAGGTGGAAGATACACCTCTTAAAATTTTCAAAGGACGTTAGGAGGTTTTCAAAGTTTTTTCTAAAAAAATATGATGAGATTACAACTAAATTCCTTATTAAAGGTATTTCTTTATGCAAGTGTCAATTACTACCGTATGTTTAATTGCTCACGGGTTACTAATTAATTGTTTGATTTATTTTATAATATAAGTAACAAGGTAGGAGATAATTGATTAAATTATTTTTTAAGGGTTACATCCCAATTAAGAAGGTAAGCAAAGGGACCAAACCAAGCAACTAGCCGAAGGAGGGGGTCGACATAGGACATCAGGGAGGTCTAAATCCTTGTACCCTGCTAGGTGTCTCTATACTTATTGCATTTTTAAAGTGTATTTTAGTTTTTTTGTAATTTCTTTTGTTTTTAAAAGGGAAAAACTGATGGTCCAGATTGGGCCGTGAGCAGGGAAGACAAAACTAAGCGAGGAGGATTGTAACTATCCAAATTTAGCAGGTTGGAACCTTTTTTCCTTTAAGCCCACCAGGTTTTTTTAAACGTTTTTCAATTTCCTGTAGTTTAAAAAGAAATTTGGCAACGGCACACCCTTGTTGGATTCTTTCACAAAATTTGGACATCTTAATTATAAATTTTTTTGTCATTTTCGTTAAAAACATTTTGAGAAAATTTTAATATTCGGAAAACTCTGGTAATTGCTTCAGAAGTGAAGATGTAAAGTAGTTTTAACCCTATGAAGCAAGTCACCTTTGAACGAGCCGTGCTTTGTACCTGAAGGTCTCAATGAAACAAAAAACGCATATAGGTACTTCCCCAATGCTACAATCAGATTATTTACTTTTTAATCTTGCATTTGTAGCCTCGATTTAGAGAAATTGTAGGGTTGTTTATGTTTTGCTTGAATATGGGATTAGATTGATATACTGGGGCCAAATTTCAAATTTTGATGGGTGCAAAACCTTTTTGTTTTGTAAATTTTGGGTTTTGAAGAATTAAGAAGATGCAATTTTACCGTCTCTCCAAATTTTTGATGCCTTAAAAACCAAGACATAGCCATGACAATGAATAAAATATTACAAGTTTATTACGCAATTATCATTGGGTGTAGAAAATTTTTAAAAAGTGAAGTTTAGGGGTAGTTCCGTAGTTGAATTAAAATATCATACTATTTGTATATTTTTTATATGTTAATACATTGTGAATGGATGACATTTTGAATACGAACTCACTCTTAAGATTTTATATGCATCAAACCATGGCTTTCAAGGTATAACCAATAATTGGGTTTAATTAATGTTTTTTTTTTGAACGGCAAGAAAGGCCCGAAGGACGGGAGCTTCGGCAACGCCATCACCCCCGCCGAACGGGAAACAAAGACTAGCGAGAAGCTAAAAAAAACAAAAAAACCGAAAGGAGCGAACCCGAACACCAAAGAAACCACCCCTAGGGAAAAAGAGTTAGAAGCAGAGAGAGGGGAGGAGACCACTCGGTCCAAAGATACTTGAAGTTATCAGCTTTGACCTCTGCTTTATCCAGAAAAAAGGATTGCGTGTAGGTGGTTAAAGTCAGGTTCAATTCCACGCTGAGAAGACGAGATTTTACCCCTTACGAAAGCGCCAAATAGCCCAAAGAAGGGGAAATAACTCTTTGAACCCTTTTCCTTTGTACCATGAAATCGTATTTCATTCAGTCAAAGTAGTTTTTTCCTCTACGATGAAATTTTCCCAACTCCCCACCAAGCTGAAATCTCTTCAGGATCCTGTTTGGGGACCCTGCAATCCTTTGAAGAGATGTGCTTCGGTTTCATCTTCGAATTACAAGAGGGCACAAAGTGGAAACCAAGCCCTCCTACCCTTGACCAAGTTGATTTTGGTCGGCAGTCTGTTATGGAGGAATCTCCAAACAAGAATTATTGACAGAGGGGGGGACCCAACTGTTCCAAGAGAAGGGGATGGGACCGAGGGGCAAGGAAAAAATCGTCGAAGGCTTTCCTGAGAGAAGAGACGGAAACAACCATTACGTTCCAAAGCCCAATTTATTTCTGAAGCCTGATTGTTGGGGAGGCTTTTTTCTTGAAACCAGCTGGCCCCGCGGTATATTAAACCTGTTAAAATTTCCTTTTGGATCTTAAGGAATGGGTTTCCCGATACCGGAAAGCTCCCCCTTTGGAGAGGTCTTGTTGAGACCTCCATTTAGGCCGTGCAAGGATTGGAAACCGTCTTCCAAAGGGATTTTGCTCGGATTGAACCGCCACAAACCATTGGTAAGCAAGGCGAGGTTCATTGCTTTAATGTATGGAATAAAATTTTCATATTTGCAAATTAATGGGGGCTGTTTGGCAGTTGTGAATGATTTAGGGAAAACATTAACTGGTCAGCTGTTAATTATATAATGTAAATTTTGGAGAGCAATTTTGGACTGCTTACTTATATAAATATGTTATATACAGTTTCACCTCCCTGTACTCATCAACCAGTTTCCCTTAGTTTTGTAGGAGAATATGTTTTTAATCAAATTCCCCTTAAATATGGGTTAAATAAAAAATTTTTGTACTTTGGCTCAAGGTTAAACAAAAAAAATTTCTTTGCATTTGGCGATAACTGTAAAAATTATTCAAAGTTGGTTATCAATCAGTTGATAAAATTAAAAGCAACCCCTAAAATTGTTTAATGTTTGATTTTAGCCTGTACTTTTGGGATCATGATTTTAGACAATTAGAAAAAAATTTCTAATTTATGGGGAATATTGAAGTAAATGAAGTTATTTGTTTTGAAAAATTTTTGAATGTTCAACATATTTCTACATCCAAGTTGGGAAGTTTATACAGGGAAATGGGAAGTACGTGTTTTGAGCCCATCTTTATTTATATTTTATGGTAGTTGTTTGCTTATTGGATATTTAACAATCTAGAACTCAAAGTAGTTGAAATTGTGACATAAAGGTAGGTGACGGTTTCTTATGAAATGTAACCCAAGCCCTTCAGTCAAGAAAAATTATAATTACATCAAACGTTGTAATTTATCTGTTTCTCTCTCTTTTGGTTTGCAACAGTTTAAAAAATTATTTTGATGAGGTTGCAACAGGGGTGCTACGTCTCTCCCTCTGGTATTTTAGTCTTGGTGATTATGTTTCATGGCTTGAATGTTTCTAAAAACATTTGATGTTTCTTAAAATGCAGGAGAGCAAGGATTAAAAAGTTGTAACCCAAAATGGCTTAAAGTGTAGATTTTGCAACACTTGGGGATTTGTTTGAAGGGGACAAAATGACCAAAAACAAGCCCTTCCGTTCTGGAATTATGGTTTTACCAGATTGCCTCAAAATTTGGTATGGATGAAACCTCCGTGAAAACGTTGGTAATCTTTTATGAAACAATTGTGGTTGTCTTACGTAGGTTTTGTCCAGAATACAAGTTGGCATCCTTCAATAGGGACCCAATGAGAGAACAAAGACTTGAACCGATCACTTTTGGTTACCTACTTGACTCCTTTCTAAATGGAATAATATGATGCAAGAAGAAAGGAATAGTGAAGAGGGAAGAAAGGAAGTAGTTAAGAGATTTTGGTAAAGATTTTGGTATTATTGTGCAGGTTTTAATAAGTTTAAAAGTTATCCAATATTTCTTTTAATGCTTGTATGTATATTTGAAATGCCCAAATTAATTTAAATTTTGGTATTTTTTTGAAGTCTATGTTAAAATCTCTTTTTCATAAAATTTTTTTAAGATGTTAATTTAGCACCTTCAGATTAGGGGGTGGATCCACAATTTTATCGAAAATTTACTAATATTTTTATTATTTGGGAAAAAAAAAACAAAGTTTTAGTAAAAGTAAACGCAAGTGGGTGCCTTGCAAATAATTCCCGCCAACAACCACGAATGGTTTTTAGAAATTTTGATATATATTTATAATCAAAAAAAACCGAAATAAACCCCCAAAAACCAAAAAATCTTTAAAACCCAACCATAAAAATCAAAAGAGTTGCTCAAAAGTGAAAAAGAAAACTTAAAAATACCCGAATCAAAAAAAAAAAACTTTTAAAACTCCCTCAAAAAGAAGGGCCAAAGGTAGGGGTGTTCAAAAAAACCGAATCCCATGACATCGAATACCCGAAAACTTCCGATCCGAAAATATCTGAAAATTGGATATCCGGATTTTCGGATAACCGAAAAAACGAGTTGGATATTCGGATTCGGATTGGATAGTGTTTTCGGAAAATTAGGAAATTCGGATATCCGAAATTCCCATTTTTTTAATAATATTTATTTTTTATATATTTTAATTAATAATAGATATATATTAAAAAATTAAAAACCCCTACTCAAATTCATATGCATTTTATTAATAATGATATATATTATTTTATATATTATTTTTTTGTTCTTTATTTATTTAAACTTTTGTACTATTATTTTAAACACGTAAACTATGTAAATTTTATGTCGTAATTAGCTTGTGGTGAATTGGAAAAATGTGGACGTTATTATGTACAAGAATGATTTTATTTTTTTGGGTTTTTTTTAGTAAAAATGACATTTTTATCCAATATTTGGAATTTCGGAATTTTCGGATTATCCGGTATCCGAATCCGGAATTTTTGGTATCCGGATTTTGGATATCCGGAATTTCGGATTCGGTTCGGATAGTAAATTTCATACCGAAATTTTCGGATATCCGAAATTGGAATCCGAAAAACGGATATCCGAAAAATTTGGGTATCCGAAAAATGGTATGAAAAATGAAACCCCTAGCCAAAGGTATGGATAATAGTATGTGTTAGGCTAAAGGTTTCTTCGTTATTAGTAACCAAGCTAAGTTTTTTAAAGTGTTTGATCCCATAAACGAGTAGAATTGTTTAGGTTAAAAGGTTATCGCTATATAAAAATAGTGATTTTTTTTCAGGTTTAAAATAATTTTTAAAGTCTAAATTTTTCACTGGTTTAATATCTTACGAATGAATAAAAAAAAAACAACCAAAATGAACATGCGAGTTATTAGGAAATAAAATTGTCAAAATGGGAACATATTTTTGTTTTTATAATTTTTTGTTTGTATAGATAAATTTTTTTATGTATGAAAATATAAGAGAGGGAATTTTTTTTTCTTTGAAAATTGTAAGCGAAAGTTAAATTTAAAAATGAACCAATTTTCTTAATTTATATTTAAAGAACAATGTTCATGTTCTTTTTGGGTTTAAAATCAAATTTGCTTTATGGCATGATAAACATCGTGCCCTATAATCGTATAATTTCTCTTTCAAATCAATGGTGAATAATTAACCGTATTTTACAGAATTTATCTAAGGTCATCGATGGAACTAAATTTCAAAAACATATAAAAAATTAAACATGGAGCAAAAATAGAACAATTTGAAAATTCGATGATTTGGTATTTGGCTTTAGAATTATATAGTCCCGCTGCACGCAGGGGTACGTTAAACTAGTATAAGTAATAGGAAATGTAAAATGTATTTATATGGTTGAAACCGGTTGATCGGCGGTTGGACCGGTTGGAACCGATAACCGATGCCTATCGTTCAATTAAAAAATTGGTTGGGATCTCAAATTTCTTGAATTTGTTTTCCTTCTTTGGGATCTTATTTAGAATTTAGGATCCAGTTGGTATAGGAAATTTAGATCCCTTCCTCCATACGCCTTATTCAAAGTATTCAAGTGCCATTAATCTTCTTCTAAAATTACTTTTGATAATGGCATTTTGGGGTTTTATAAATAAATGTTGATAGAAGGAATTTATAGGGGAATAAAGGGACAAAATCCACCCTTGTTAATTATAATTTCTAGGATTAGTTTAGCGTTAACTATTTAATATTAACTAACACCAATATGGAGAAAATTGCTTTATAGTAGGTGAGATTAAGAATTTAGTTGGCATTTAATATGCGAAAAAGTTTCAAGTTGTTAGATGTTACGAAAAGTTATTGATTATGATTTTAAATTTAATATATTTTTTTGTATAATTTGTAATGAATTCTATTCATTTGCTACTTTTTTAAATATTTAAAGAAAAGGCAATGTTTGTTTAGATGTAAATTCATGTGGTTTTGATATTAATGGTTTAATTTGTAATTTTTACAATACCAACAAACAAGATACTTGTAACAGAAGAAATTTATTAGGATTTAAATTTGGGAAGAATTTAAATGAATTTATTTGAAGGAATTGAAAAGGAATTAAAGGAAATTTGATAAAAAATTTGTTTTGAATTCATTAAATTTGGAATTCAATGGACTATCAATTATTACACAAGAAAATATAAGAAATTTGCTCAAAAATAATTTGTTTTCAATTCCATAAAATTCCTATATATGCAAACCAAAAAAAAAACGTTTTGGATCCAAGTCGAGCATAATAGATGTGGTGATTTCCCATATTGGGTTCCGGTAAAACCTACCCCAAGAGGTAATTTAAGCTTGTTTTTGTTTGGGGTTTCCAGGTAAACTCCGCTTTTGCCAAGTTAATCTGTAAGGTAAATGGTGGGGAACAATTTTGACAGGGATTTTATTAAAAAATTTAAGAAAAACTGATAGATAAATTTGTCCCCTTTGTTAAGGAAAAATTTAATAAATTTTAAAAGCCGAGTTTAAATTTTTGTAAGCTAAGAAGTTCTTTGTTTTCTGGAATGAAAAGGTTCAATTTTGGTTTTTATAAAAAAATCCAAAAAGTCAAAAAAACCCCCAAAAAAATTTTAAATCTATAAAAACAAAATACTAAAAACTTAAAATAACCCAATATTTAGACCCCCAAAATAAATGCAAATATTTTTTTTTTTTATTAAATGTCAAGATAAAATGACCAAAATTAAAAATTAAAAAAGCAAAGGGATCGGGGAAAACCCAATTTTAAATAGATACAATAAAAAAAGAATTTTAAATAAAAAAATTATTTGCTTCCCCCTACTTTACTCACAACAAATGAAAGTATGAAAGTCGTGGAAACAAAAAAGTTTTCTGTGAGGGCCCCGGGTTTTTGGGTTTTAATTTAAAGTAGCCCCTTTCCCTTTGGGGTGGCTGTGAAAAAGCTATCTTTTTAAATTGTTATCTCTTCCTTAAATGATTGATTTTTTAATTTTAAAATGTAAAAAATAAAAGTAAATAGGACGTTTTTTTAAATAAATAAAATGTTTAGACCAAATAACCCCTTGATTTTTAAACCCCTTGTCAAATAGTTTTAAAAAGGTGCTGAAAAATGATAAAAAGTTTTTGGTGTTTTGATTCCCCAAGAAAGGGATGAAGAATTGGGCATCTTAAAAATTTCCCCAAAATTATTGATAATTTTTTTTTGCAAGGTAACAAAAACCCCCCGCCTTGTAATTATAGCAGTGCCCCCCTAGCTGCATTTTCCCAAAAAATGGCAAAAACATAAACCCTAATTTTAAAAAAAAGTGGTAAGGTAAGTCAATTTGAAAATTAACAAAAAATCAAAAAAAAAAGAGGAAAAAACCCCAAGGGGTTTGTAGATGGAAACTAACTATATTTGCGGATTCCCCCTTTTGAAACCCATTGGGTGAAAAACAATTTTAAAAACCCCAAAAATCCACTTTTTTCAGTAGTGTTTAAAAAATAGCACCCGTTGGGTAAAAAAAATAATTAGTTTTAAACCCCAAACAAAAAATTTTTTAAAAAAACCAAACCCCCCAAAAAAAGAAATTCAAATTTTTTTTCCCAAAAACCCCCCGCAAAATAATATTCTTTTTTAAATCCATAAAAAGGGCCAAATTTTTCCCCAAAAAAAATTTTAAAGAAACCATAAAACCCCAAAACAAAGGATTTTGCCCCCATAAACCCAAAAAGCAAAAAAAAATTTTTAACATCATAGAAATAGAATAAAAAAACTTGTAAAATTCCAAACCCCAAAAAAAAAAAGAAAAACTGGAAATATCAAAGGAAGGATTTAAAAAATGGGTAAAATTTAGGGGTTTTTTTTTTGTGGGGTTTTTGGGAAAAAAAAAAGGGGATACAAACAGATCTTTGTTTCCCCTTTAGAGAAGTTAAAACACTTTTTTCATCGGTTTTTAAAAAAAAAAAACATTGTAAAAATTTCCCCCCCTTTTGCAAAAATTTTACAAAAGGGGCCCCCAAAAAAAACCTGAAATCGAAAAACCCAAAAAACCCCTGAAAAAAGGGAAAAAAAGGGGAAAAAAGCCATCTTTTAGTAAAAAAAAAAAAAAAGTGGTCATTTGTTTTTGAATTTGAAAAAATTTGAGCGGAAATTCACCCTTTTCATCCCCTTAAATTTGCGAAATGATTTTTTAAACTAAAAAATTTATCCCAAAAATTTCCCCGGGTTTTTTTTTTTAAAATTTTTTAAAAAATTGGGGCCCCCCTTTTTAAACCCCTTTCCCCCAACAAATCCCCCTTTTAATTTTAAAAAAGGGGGGGGAAATTTGGTTTGGTGGGGGGGCCCCTTTGGGGGGGGGTTTATTACTAAAAGGGGGTTGGGGTTTAAATTTAACCCCAATTCCAATTTTCGAGATCGATTGGGGTTTTTTAACCCGATTAAAAAAACCTTTGGGTTAAATTTTAAAGCATTCCCCCGGTATTAAAAAAAATTTTAAAACAAAAAAACAGGGGAAATACTTTCCCCGGTTTTTGGAAGGGTGCGGCCCCCGGGGGAAACCCCCCCCTTGTGGGTAGATGTTACCCAATGAAAAACGCAAAAGCGGTTTTTCGGGGTGGCAAACCCCCCGGGGGGAGAGGGCGAGGACGGAGATTGGGGGGTTTGGGAGAAATTTTATCAAATTTTAAAAAAATTTTTGGGGGTTGGGGCACAGGGGGTTTTTTGGAAAAAATTAAGGGGAAAAGGTTTTTATCGAAAAAAAGGAAAAAAGCCCAAAAAGTACAAAGGGGCGGGGGTTGCAAGATTTGGGGGGGAAAAGAAAAGGGGGGTTTAATTCATTAAAAAAACCCCCCGGGGAAAAGATTTTGTGATTGAAGAAAAAAGGAGGGGTTCGCCAAAAAAATGGGTTGGGTTTCCCCCCCCGGGCCCCGGGGTGTTTTTCTGGGAAAGAAAAAAACGCCCCCCTTTTCCCCCAAAAAACCCCCGAAGTTTTGGTTTTAAAAGGGCCCCCAAATTTTAAAAGAAAAAAAGGGGAAAGGATTGGGGGGGGGGGTTTTTAGGGGTTGTAAGGGGGTTTGGCCCCGGGGGATCCCCCCTTTTGGGGGGAGGGGTGAGGGGGAAAAAATGATCGTGGGGGTTTTTTTTAAAAAAACCCGAAAAAAATTTTTTTGAATTTTTTTGGGGGGGCCAAACCCCCTGGGAATAGTTTTTTAAACCCCAAAAAAAGGGGGGGAAAAAAGAGGGGTTTTGTGGGGTTTTTAAAATTTTTAAAAAAAGGGGTTGATGTTAAAGATATAAAAATAAAAAAAAAAAATAAATTTTTATGGAAAAGAGATAGAAGAGAGAGGGGGGTTTTGAAAAAATTTAAAAAAACCCCCTATGCATAAAAAATTTTAAAAATTTTTAAAAATTTAAAAAAAAAAATTTTAAAAAAAAAAAATTTTTGAAAAATTTTAATTTTAAAATTTAAATTTAAAACTATAAAAAATTTTTAATTTTAAAAAAAAATAGAAAGAAAATAAAAAAAATAGAAAAAATCTGAAAAAAATTATTAAAAAAATTAAAATAAATTTATTTTTAAAAATTCAAAAAAAAAAAAAAAAATTTTTAAAGGGGAAAAAAATAAAAATTAAATTTTTGGCTAATTTTTAAAAAAAAATATATATTTTAAAAAAAATAAAAAAACAATTTAAAATTGAAAATAAAATAAAATTTTGCTTTTTGTACTCAAGTTTAAAAAATAAAATTTTTTAAAAAAAATATTATAATTTTAAAAAAAACCCAAAGAAAAAAAAAAAAAAATTTTTTAAAAAAAAAATTTTTTGAAATTTTTAAAAAAGATATTAATAAACAATAAATAAATTTTTTTTAAAATTTTTTAAATTTTAAAAAAGAAATTGTAATTTTTTAAAAATCGATTTTTTTAAATTTTATTTTAATACAAAATTTTAAATATATATATATATATTTAGGATTGGGTTTCAACGTGAAAAAAATTTTTGGTTTTTTAAAATGGGCAAATCTAAAATACAATTTTGGGAAAAAAGGGGGGCCCGGGTTTTGGCAATTATTAAAGGAGAGACCCGGTCAAAGGCTTTTTTTAAAATGAATGAGTGGCTAAAAAAATTTTTTAAATTTAAAAACCCCCAAAATTCCCCAATTTAAATATTTCTATAAAATTTTTTTTTATATTTTAAAATTTTTTTTAAAAATAAAAAATTTTTTAAACATGGATAAATACTTTTTAAAAAAAAATAAAAAAAACGTTTTCAAAAATATAAATTTAAAATTTTTTTTAAAAAAATTTAATATTTTTTTAATTTTTTTAATTTTTAAAAAAAAATAAGTATTTTAGGTTAAAATAAGGGGGTTCAAGAAAAAAAAAAAATAAAAATAAGGGGAAAAAAAATCAAAAATTTTTTTTTTTTGGGGCAAAATTTAAAAAATTGAAGAAAAATAAAGTTAATAACTATAAAACCCCTTTTAAAAAAAAAAATTAAAATTTGTTTAAAAAGAAAATTAAAAAAAAAAATATTAATAAATAATTTAAATTAAATAATAAAAAAAGATAAAATTTAAATTTTTTTTGATAAGGGTTTACCCCGGGGTTTGCCCCAATAAACCCGGTAATTTTAAGAGTAAAACAAGTCCCCCCCGGGAAAAATCCCCTTGGTCCCCCGGTTTTCTCACCCCCCCCCGGGTTAAACTTGGGTTTGGGTTTTTTTTTTTCCCAAACCCGTTTAAAGGTTTTAGGGTGACAAAAAAGATCCCCCAAAACCCGACCCCACCCCGAAAAAACCCCCAAAAAACCCGAGAAACCCCCGAAAACCCAAATCCCCCCGGAAGTTTCGAAAAGCCGGCCCCCAAAAAAAGAAAAACCCTTCCCGGGAAAAAAACCCAAATTTTTTTTTTTTTATATTTAAAAATAAATTTCCCAAAAAACCTTTTTATTGAATGTTTCATTGATTATTAAAGGGTTAAAAGGAGATTTTTAAAATTTAAAACTTTAAAAAGAAACGTATAAAACGAATTAAAAAAGAGTTTTTTAAAAAAATTTGTGTTTTTTAAAAAAGGGAAAAAAAAAAGGGTGCCCCAAAACCCCAAAAAGAAAAACCGGGCCCCCAAAATAATTTTGGGGGCCCCCAAATCCCCCCAAACCCCAAAAACCCCTTTGAAGCTAATAAGGTGCCCCCTTTGGGGAAAAAAAAAAATCAATTTCCCCTTCCAAAAAAGTTATAATTAAAAAAAATTAAAAATTTAAAAATTTAAATTAAAAATTTTTTATTTAAAATTTTATTTTTTTGGTTATATGAAAAAAATATGATTTTTTTTTAAATAAATTAAAAACATTTTTAAAAAATATAATATTTAAAAATTTTTATTTCTAATCCAAAATAATAAAAAAAAAAAAATAAAAAAAATTAAAAAATAAAATAAAAAATATAGAAAGTAACAAAATTTTAATTGCCAATTTAAATTTTTAAATTTTATAAATTAAATTTTTTTTTAAAAAAATTAATTTTTTAATAAAAAATAATATTTTTTTAAAAATTTTTATAAGTTAAAAATTTAAAAGTATAAATTTAAAAAAATCAAAAAAAAAATTGGGCAAAAGCATTTGTTTTCCAAAAGAAAAAAATTGGGTGCTGAAACCTTAAAAAATGGGGAATTCCCCACCCAATTTTTGAATTTTCGAAGATCAGGACAAAAATTTTTGGGTTGAGACCGTTTTAATTGAAAGGGGAAAATATTTTAATTTTTGAATTACAATTTTAAAAATTTTTTTGCATCTAATTTTTATGTTAATTTTTTTAAACTTCGGGGTCAACCAAACTTTTTAAGGGTTTTTCGTTAGAAAGGTTTTGGGGGCCCAGTTATAAGGAAAAATTTTAATTTTAAAAATGAATTTGGGGATTTTTTTTAAAAAGGTTTGTTGAAATCCCGAAGGGTGGGATGCAAAAACGAAAGGTGTAAAAAAAATTTTTTTAGTGTCCCCCAAAAAGGAACACGGAAAGACAAGAAAGGGCCCTTGTCGTTTAAAGTTTTAAAAAGGGAAAAATTTATTAAAATTTTTTTTTTTATTTTTTTTTTTAGCAAAGGGTTTGGGGAAATAAGCGGAAAGGAAAATTTTGGGAAAGGAAAATAATGGCCCCCCCCCCCTTTTTGGGAAAAAAAAAGGGGGAGAAAGGGGCAAAGAAAACCCAAAATTGTTGCTAGTTTTGCTTTTTTGAGTCCCAAATTTTCCCAAAAAAAAAATTTCATTTAAAATTTTGGGTAATTCGACTTAAAATTTGTTTTTAATAAAACAAAAAGGGGTTTAAATTTCATGGGGGGGTAGAACTTGTTGTTTTTTAAATTTTAAAGTATCAACATTTAAAAAAGTCCCTTGTATGGGATCGAAATTGGTAAAATTTGGCCCTTGTATGTATCGGTTTTCCCCTTTTAAACAGGTAAGGTCAATGGCAAAAACATCAAGGGGAAAGTTTTGCTTTTGTAAATTGTATGTTCCCCAAAATTGTAAGCTTTGCCCTTGTATGTAACGAAATGTAAATTTTAATTTTTTGTTTGGTTTAATTTAAGAGGTAACTACATACAAAAGGGAAAGTTTAGCAAGTTCGATAACCCGAAAAATTTTAAAAATTGGATAAAACAAAAGAAAAAAGTGACAATTTTTACACACCCTGTAAATTAAAACCCAAACCAAAAAAATCATTTTTCTAAAATTAATATTAAAATGTATAAAAAATGGTGTAAAAAAAATGCATTAAAATTTTAAAAAAAGGGTTTTTTAAAATTTAAATTTTTTATTTTATAACATTAATTTTTGGTTTTTTAAATTTTGGGTGAATATGGAAAAAAATCAGAATTATTGAAAAAAGGTCTTTGAGGATATGTCTTTTTTCCCTTTAAAAACGATATACATTAAAAATTTTGTATTCAAACCCGGGAAATTTTGGGTTCAAATAATTTTTTGTTTTAAAAAAAACGGGTTTGGGTAAAAATATAAATTTTATCGGGCTAATTTCTGGATGACCAAGAATATTAGAAATGAGGGGAATTTTGGATGCATAAATTTAACTTAAAAAACCCTGGGGTTTTTTTAAATTAGGTTTTGTTTGTTTTTTTTTTTGGGGGCTGAAATGAATCTGTTTCCCCTTGTTTAAATTTTGTGTTTTGAAAAGCTGAATCTATTTTCCCAAAAAGATGTTTGTTTTTTAAAATGTTTCCCAAAAAAAAAAGAATTGGTTTGATGATATGGTTTTTAAATAAAAAAATTTGTTCATTGGGCATATAAAAAGGTTTAATTAAAACTAATTTTAAAAAACCCCAAAAATTACTAGCTTAATGAGTTAAAAAAGTTTTCTAAGAGCAAAATTCCAAATTAACGAGTTTTTAAAACCCCAAATTTCCACAAAATACAAAATTTCAAAAAATTTCATTAAAAAAATGAATTATTTTTGAATTTTTAGATCCAAAACAATTTTTATCAATCTAAATAAAGAAAAAAATTTGCCCAACTAAAAAATAAAATAAAATAATAAAGAAAAGAAGTTTTGTTTATTAGGAATTTAAAAAACAACAAATTTAAAAGCCCGTTAAAAAAAAATTTCTTTTGTTTTGGAAAAGGGGGATATAAAAATTGTAAAACAATTTTTTTTTGAAAACCCCCAAAAAATTGCAACCAAAAAAATCCCAAAATTTTAAAAAAATTTTTTACCCCGAAATCAAGAAAAATTTAATTAAATTTTAAATTTAGGAAAAAACCCCAAAAAATTTACAGAGGAAATTACATTGGAAAGCTGAAAATAAACAAGAAATTTTAAACCCACCCTCTGAAACCTAATTCCCAAATCGATTAACCTTCAAAACTCCTAAAGACACATACATATTAGCAGCAATCTCCAGGCAAATAACAATATGATTTCCAGACAACTTGCTTCGACAAATCCATTTCAAATGAGAGAGAAAGTCGTGAAGGATATGTTTGTGTCATTGTGTGTAGAAATCGAACAACAAATTGATTTTTGTTTGTTGAAATCGGTGAAGAAATCAATTTCTATTTTCTGAATCCAAACAACAAAGAAATCGATTTCTATTTTTTGAAATCGAACAAGAAAATCGATTTCTATTTTTTGAAATCGAACAACAAATCGAATGAAGAAATCGAACTGATGGAGATGCTTGAAGGATTCGGTGAAAGTCGTGAAGGATGCTAGGGAGGCGTATGAATCTTAAGAAGATGACGAAGACAAGGATGGAGGCGATGAAATTGAAAAAAGGAGGTTGGAGGTCGACTTCCAGATCTGATTGGGGATTCAGTCTTGATTTCACCCCTTTTTGAAAAAGTGGACGGTCAGTGATTTTGGCCACTTATTACTGAATAAAAACAAACGCTCTGATTGGCAAAACCACTGACCGAATCAGTGGTTTTTGCCCAATCAGCTCTGATTAAGTGATTATAGCAAAAAACAAACAGCACCTTAATAAATACTAATTCACTCTTTGACAGGTAAACATGTTCGAATAAGCCTGCTCCAACGAAGTACTTGGACCATCAAGAATGGGATCGCCCTGACTATCCATAAATGGTTACGATTTTCATAAAAAAATAACGACGACCTAGGGCAGGACCAGAACCAACTATACATAGCTTCGATTTAAAAAAAAAAAATTTAATTATATATATTTTTATTTTCTACAACATTTCAACTTTTATTTTAAAGTTTTTCAAGTTTCTTTTAAATGTTTTTCTAAGTGTTCCACTGCTAAATCTCAAAAATAGTAATTATAAAATCATCTATTACATTCCCTTGTAAACATATATTTGAAATGTATTTGTTAAATTTTCAAATTAAAGATTTTAAAGCGTTTTTGATAAGATGTTGCCTAAAAAAGTCTTCAAACATTTATTTTTTTTCACATTCAAAATTGAAAATACGACCGGTTTGAACCAAGCCTAGGCCTAGTTACAAAATATGAAGATCTCAGGCATGGCCCAATAGGACCCATAGGTTTTTTTATTTATAAGGTTCACTTGGGTTTGCCAAACTACATCCTTGGTAATTTTTATCGAGAGTTAAAGGATGCTCTTGGGATTAATACTCAATGACCTCTGGTTGCTAACCTTCGGATTCGAACTTGGGTGGGTTTTTTCCCAACACCAACCCTTAACCGGTAGGTTGCCCCATTGGGGTTAATAAGACCCATAGTTATTACAAAAAGGAAATCAAGAACCAGACGTGGGCTTAGTTTTGGACCGAATTTTGACCATCTCCATCCATAAGGGGACCTTCTTTTAAAGGAAGGAGTTTAAATTAGAACACCCTTATTTTATGAAAATGTGAAAGCGTTTATAGTCTCCAATATGTAACCCATTATAAAAATTAAAAAATAAAACCAACTTGAAAAGCCCGTTTCACCCGACCGACCCAACTTGAAAAATAGACCTCCACGGAATATCTGAAAACCCGATCCACTCGAGGAGTGAAGCCTGTTTAAAACTTCAGGTTAATAGGATCGGGTTGGGCTTTGATTTTTCAGGTTAAACCTGACCCAAATATCCGACCCAATTTATATTTTATTTTTATATACGTTTTTTTTGCTCTTTTCTTAAAAATTAAAATTACTAAAAACTATGACGCTAAGCCTTTTAAGGCTTTGACCAAACCTAACTTAATTTCAATTTCATTTGATTATGCGGTTGGTGCCCTCGATCTCTCACTCTTGTCTCTCTTTACAAATTATTGATCTCCGCTCTTGGTTCTTCGACAACTCACGTTTACTATATCTGACGATGATGAGACCGTGCTTACAGTCACAAGTCACTTAAAACAAAATTAATTGGACGATAGTTGAATAATGATCAGATGGATAACTTAATAGTAATCGGATGGGTAATTAGATGTTGGTCGGTTTTTTACTACCATCTAATAACTGAATGATCTAACTTTGATGTTGAAAATTGCAATTTGAGGAAGATATTAATAGTAAGTTGCATTTATCCAATCCCTATTTGGGTTTCAAAAATATTATTGATTACATTTCATAACACACCCATAGCCCCCCCCCCCCCCACCCTCTCTCTCTCTCTCTCTCTCTCTCTATATATATATATATATAATATACGGGAAAGTTTAAACGAAAACTCATTTTTTTACAAAAAACGTTAAAACAATTAAAGCACGCCATGTGACATATTCAGATTTCAGACTAAATATGAGCCTAATAGGACGTGTTATTCAGATTTCAATTGTCTTTACATTCGCAATCAAATTTAAGTTTTCATTTAAATTTTAAACCTAACCCCCACACACATATGTATTCAGATTTCGGTTGTCTTTACATTCGCATAAGTTGTTTAGACAATCGCATGATGTTTTCTCTTCCATGCGGACGTAATGCGTCGCTGGATATACTGTACGCCAATTGCCTAATTGCCGCCGACCGCCGTACACTTTTGTATTTGAGTAAAACCCGGGTTCCCTACCGCGTCATATTGTTGTTGGAAATATTCATACCGTGAGTTTAAATCGCCACTTATTCGTAGGAATAGATCCTTCCTCATCCGGAAACGTTGTTTGAACATGTCATTCGTGTACGTCGGGTAATCGCAAAAGTAGTCCGCCATTAGCCGTGTGTTTGCTTCTACCCGACCCCTGTCTATGGGGGCCCTCGAATGGAGAATTGACGATGATGCGGTTGCTTGTTGAACAAACATAGCAAACATTTGCGCATCTCGTTCCCAATCCTCGTCGGTATCCGTAGATGATGATGACCCGGTCGAGTAATCGAGTTGTGCCATAGTGTGTAATTTCTTTACATCTGTTTTTTATTGATGGTTTCTACTTGATATTTACGTTGTATGAGTGTTTTAGTGAGTCTTTTTCTCAAAAATTTTTGCTTATGTTGTTTTGTTTTATAAAAAAGATTTTGTTAACAATAATCAAACTCCTATGTGGCTTTTTATGTTTTGTTTTTTTTTTTGAATTCTTTCTCATTCTTTTATATTTTCATAGTCTCTCAATTTATTTATTTTTTTTTTAAAAAAAACCATCAACAATGAGACGACATTTGCTAAACATCTCAATCCAAATTTTTTTTTTTTCATTTTCATCAAAATTTTTCCCTTTTTGATGTAGTTATTAATAAAATATTTAATAAATTAAATTATTCATCTTTGTTTATATGTAAACCTTTTTAATTATCTTATTTTACATCATTCTAATTTTTTGATTCAAATAACATTAAAGAACTCATTATCATATATAATTAAGTATGTGTTACTAAATTTTGTGGGTTTTTTGAGTTTTTTAAATCTTAAATTTACTAAAGACGTTAATGCCCTTTTATGAATGATGTACTTTTTTCATTCTAAGAAGGTTACTATGGTAATTTAGTTACCACTTTAATTAAGTTTTAATATATAAATTATTCAACTTCTTATAAGTCTTTTACTCTTTTTATCTTTTAATCATCTTAATTAAGAGAATTAATTATATGATTTATTGCATTTATGTTAATTAATTATTTATTTACAATTCTTTATGTTATTAACCTTTCATTTTCCTTCGTTTATTTCAATTAATCATTCATTTCTCTTTTTCAAGTACAAGTAGTTCTTTTGTGTTTGTTGGAAATGCTATTGATTTTTTAAATCTTTGTCATACAATAATTATCTCCCATTCTTTCTTTCTAACACATTTTTTTCTTACTAAAAGACCATGTGATGGTATAAACTTTTATTTATGGTCAGGTTCGTTAGAATTATGTTGACTTCATATGATTTTTATTTTATGTTTTTTTTGTAGTAAGTGATATTAGCGGAAACAAGTTCCAAAGATTATCAAATATGTATAAGAGCATCATAAAGATCACCACGATACACATATACACTACGACATGTAAGGTCATTTCATTCAAGTACTCTTTAAATTTCAATCTATTCTTGATTTTCTAATGTTTTTAGTTTCATGGTGTATTATTATTATCTTAATTTTTTTATATTTCTTTTCTCTCATGAGCATAACCATTATGTAAAAACATACTTATGTATTATTTATTCAAATTTACATTGTTACTCACAAAAAGATCATAAATCTATATATTTTTTTATATTCAATTAGTGTTTAATGTATATGTTAATGTATTTTTAGTGTTAGCTTTGAGAAATAGCAGTTTTATAAGCATGTAAATCAACTAATATTATCAAAGTTTTATAAATGATTAGATATGACTTAAATATTCCATGTGATGGCTAAATATTTCATTTTCACTTTATATAAATGAGTGTATAAAATACTTTTTAGAAACAATCTATTCTTTAGTATTATTATTTAAATATAACTTTTATCTGAATTTCCTTTACATAATCTAAAATTAAAGTAAGGTAACATCATTCAATTGATATTTCATATGGGAATATCGAAAATTGAAAGTTGAAAGTGTATAAATGAAAGGATGAATACATTATTTAGTAGCAAATCATGTTGTTAACTCAAGTAAGCAAACACATTTTTTACAAAATGTTTTCTGTTAAACTTTGAGAAGTGGTTAATTTACTTAGTTAACATCAATGAGATAAAATAAAAAGATTGATAGTTGAAAGAGTGTATATGAAAAGAGGAAGTCACTTTTATTTTGTAGCAAATGATGTTGTTGGCTCAAATGAAAACGAAAGATGTTGAAAATATGATGTGACACTCTTTAATAGTAGGATTTGGTTCTACAAATTAATTTTCTTATAATTTTGAATTTTTTTAATGTATTAAATAAATTAAAGACTATTCTACCCCCAATAAAAGTTGTAAATTTTATTAATGTAACTTACACATTAAGTAGCTTTAACTTCTAAATTATTTAAATTAATAGATACATTAATTTACCTCTTCATATTCCTATTTATTAGTTAAAAGGAAAAACCTACAACAAACTCACTTATAAATAGAACTTAGTCCATCAACCTTGATGTTCTATGTTATATTCCATTGGATTTGTATTCTTATTATGGAAAACATTTTTGCCGGTATTATACTCAATCTTTGTAAAATTTTCAGGTAAAGTAACACATTTTATTACTTATTTTATGATTTATGTAAGTTATATGTCATTTTAATTTGGGTGTGTATATGCGCTAATAAGTATCATTATATATTTTTTTTTCATATAAAAGTTCTCATATGTTTTTTGTATGTTTTGTTTACATTACATTTTGTTGTTAAACAAGTTTTTTGATTTTTTATTGAAATTTATTCATGATTGTTACCTTTGTTTTCTATTTGTTTTTCTTTTGTAGAATAAATTTTGTCGGTACTATACTCAATTTTCGTAAAATATTCAGGTAAAGTAACACATTTTATTATTTATGTAAGTTATACGTTATTTTTTGTTGTGTATATGCGTCAATAAGTATCATTATATTTTTTTTCTATAAAAAATTCTCATAAGTTTTTTGTATGTTTTGTTTACATTACGCATTGTTGTTAAACAAGTTTTTTGGTTTTTTATTGAAATTTATTCATAATTGTTACCTTCGTTTTCTATCAAAATTTCAAATAATAATTATGTTTTTGTGAATTATATGTGGCTATTAATAAGCTTTTTAGTTTTTATTTGGAATTTTTTTCACAATTCTTTTTTTTTTTGTTTTTTCTCCTTTATGCTTCCCATTTAATATATATGTTGTATGCATTGGTGTTTAACAAGTTTTTTCACATTGTTGGTTTTTTGATATTCATGTTGTAAGCCGGTTCTAGATGACGTTTTTTTTCTCCCAATTTTTACTTATATTTTCATAGTTTTTTAACAAAGTTAATTTTGTTGACAAAAATCAAACTCCAAATTCCAAAATACGATCTATGTGGTTTATTTACTTTTTGGCTTTGTTGTGGATAAAAATATAATTGAAGATAACGATCAATCACGTTAATATAATACCTTATGATTTTTGTCACTTATATTATATACATAAAACTCTTTATATATACGTATTATTTGGAAAACAATATAACTTTTAAATGAACGACTATATAAGTTTTAATTAATTTTCTTACTACAACATATATATTGATATGTATTATTTCAAAAGTTAAATATATGAAGTTTCAATTAACAAATAAAGTTTGAATGAACATAAAAAATCAAAAATATCATTATTATTTAAATTTTTATTAAAAAATAATATGAAAATATAAATCACGTTATAGGTAATGTATATAAGAAAAGATTAGAATGAATATTTAATCAAATATTTATTATCATTTAAAAAGAACATAATTGATAGGATGATTGATACTAGAGTATCCATAGTCCAAAATGTATATTATATAAACTAAGATGTATCTACATAGGACAAACGAATAAAACTTATTAAATATAACTAATAAACAATATTTTATGTTATTTTCTGAAGACCGCGCAACGCGCGGTGCGGGCCACTAGTTTATATAAAAGTAGGAAAAGATAGAACAAATAGGAACTAGTCGTTGCTCAACGGCTTCCACAGCCGTAGACTGTTGAGCCCGACGGGCTCCTACTGTGGCGTACCGCAAGCTGCCAAGCCCGCGGAGCCCGACGGCTTATGCCCTTTCAGCATGACGCATCCTGAGCCACCGCTACGCACAACCTTACGGTGGACGTGATCACGGAGGATTGACGCGATTCGTGGAAGGGTAGAGATTATTAAAAGGATGGGAACCGGTCAAAACCATATTTGTTGACCGAATAAATAACCAAAATTACTTCTCACGTTATTTTAAATTGATATGTTTCTCGTTTGTACCTTCCTACTAATTCCATACTACTCTTTTGAGGATGAATGGAATGGAGGGACTAGGGACTAGTATATACTATTTAGAAGACTTTGAAAAGAAAGAAAGAAAGAAAAAAAAAGGGGGAGAAGGGTGAGAGATTGGGAGGGAAAGGGGAAAATATATCGCGCGCAGAAGTTGCGAAAACACCGCCCCTTCTTTCTCTCTTTTCTCTTTCTTCCATCACCACCACCACCATATCGAATTTGCTCAACTCACAACAACATCTATCGGCCCAGAGTCCCTATAGGAACCACCAACTTACCCTCTCTTCTTCTCTCTCTATTTCTTTCCAATTTTATCCTACTAAACCCTAGATTCTCTTTTACGCCAAGATCTGTTTCTTTTCCCTTCCTCAACCAGGTGGTAACCTACTCTCAACTCATTCTCACTCTTTATATTTATATTTATATTTATGTTACATGTATCAATCTATATATATGTGTTCATGTTGTTGTATGTTTTGTATTTGCTTGGGGTTTAATAGATAGCTTGCTGGTCAAATTGGGAGCTTGGATTGGCTAGCTTTGCATACTTTTTCATTTGCGATCTTTCTGTAGGAATGCATTTTTTGAGTCTCGAATGAGTTAAATCATTTGGTTTTGTTTAGGTTACGGGAATTGTTTGTTTTTTATAGTAGTTGAATTTGAGTATTCTTCTTTAATCCAGCTGAAATGAGGGATATTTGGGGGTGGAGTTTGCTTGAATTGGGGATTTAGGGCGTCATTTAGGTGACAAGGGTCACGATACGCATAATAACAAACTTTATATGAATGCTTATCATGGAAACCGTACACGAGCAGGTGGAGCTCTTGCGACCTGTCCATTGACTCATTTTTTGTAATTTCACTAGGCCATGCACAAGAGTTGTGTGCAAACCATGGGCGGACCTGTAGTGGTGCCCATGGTGGCATGTGTAACCGTATTGTTGTTACGTCGTAAAGTAAAAAAAAAAAGAGTTAGCTTTGTGAAAGATGCAACCACATCACCTTAAAAGGTACAACCTTATTGTTCTAGCAGATGAAATTGTACCTTGTAATCAACCAGAAACAAAAAAAACATGAAATCAATAAAAAAAAAAAATGAAAAAGTCTCTGGAAATCAATAAAAGAAACTTAAAAAAGTCCTTCCAAGTCGAACAAAAAACTTAAAAAATCTCTCAAAACGGTGGAATTAGGCTAAAAACACATCGGGTGCTATTGGACGTTGGTAAAAGGTCGAAG
>CM058043.1:37197242-37377506 GCA_030169165.1 Centaurea solstitialis
TGGCATTTCTTCATTATTGGCTTCAGACATTAAAGATGCTTGAACTTCAGGTGACGTCCCTTCGTTCTTGTTTACGTCATCAAAATCCTCTGAATCAGATGAAAAATCCGAGCCGGAACTTTTACTCTTAGCCTGTTCGTCTGAATCTGCTTTATCAGGATTGAAATCATCGTCTTCAGAATCATCGTCGGAGGGAAGCCCCGGAGACTGTACGTTGTTCGCTACAGCTCCCAAATCCTCAGATGCAGAAGAGAAATCAGAGTCATCATCATCAGAGCTTGACTCCTCCTCTCCATCTACCTCCTCTTCTACCTCTTCTACCCCTGGACCATCGGGATTATAATCATCATCTTCCGAATCATCAGAGGGAAGTCCCAAAGTATCATCCGGCTTATTCCCAGAGGCTGCAGTTTCAGGGAAAACCTTCTGCACTTGAGAAAGATACAATAAAAAGATGTCAAAGCAATATAGCAGTGAACCCAGATAACTGATATATTTAACTTGACTAATTAACACACCTCCCAGCTGTCACGGAAAGAAAGTCCAGTCCCCTGAGAATCATTAAGTAAGTCAATGCAATCAACCTTACAATCACAAGCAGGGCAAAGCCACCCTTCGTCACCCGGAGGAACTGTATTAAAAACACAGACAATAATGTTAACATTAAAAAGCATGGAACTTACATTTCCTAAAAATCATGGATATCCCAAGACCATATGCATTGTCCTCATTAAAACATTAACTGGAAATGGTAGTAAACTTGCAATAGAGTGAAAATTGAGATGCTACCTTGTTCTTTCAATAAAGGGGGATCCAAACAAAATTGATGAAATCCACGTTCACATTCGCCATCACAAAGAATAATATCATTGTCAAGCTGGACTTCTGTCTGTCCACATTTTGCACAGAATATCTGCCGGGAGATCAGAGGAGTGAGCCATAAGTATATGTCGACAAAAACTCCTACCTAAAACAAACTGGAAAAAAAATGAGAGAAAACGATTATAGTCAAAAAGGCATCTCCTACATCCTCACTGTCGATTAGCCCTTCTGAATCATATAGCGATTCTGGAATCTTTCCTTCCTCCAATGATCTATCAATGCGTTGAAATAGATCTCTGATTTTCAATTTGTAACGATTAATATCTGATCTGGCGCGTTCAAGCTCCTTCTCTGGTTTTATTTTTTCTACGCTGCTTGTCATAATAAAATAAACCAATAAGCAAAATAAGGATATGGATTGGTGAGAAATCACATACGAGTGCAGAAGAAAATTGTTTTTTGTTCCGGGATACTTATCATAATCCTGACGTTTGTGGATAACATGTATAAGAAAAATCCTACAAGATTTTCTAGTAACAAATTTGGAAATTTCATAGACCTCTGTGGATAATATTTTATGTTTGAGTTGAAGACAAACCTCTGTCCTTTCCACCCCTCGCCGGCATAGGCCTCAATGAAGTTTTGCTCATAACCCATTCGAGACAGTAGGTATCTTAAATGTGTTTTTTTTTTGAAAATTCGTTGTTTTGATCTTTTTTGATCTTTTTCGTCGTCTTCCTTCTCTTTTCTTCACTCTCAGCATCTTGTGCAGGCGCATCGACCGATTCAGGAACTTTAGGTTTCTCTTGTGACCTCGAGCGCAAGACCCTGGGACTCCCGGTAACCGTTCTTTCTCTTTTTTTGAATTGCCCTCTCTTCCGGTTAGCTGGTTGACTTAAATTCTTGGTTTCATTTTCTTGATTTGCTTCGATTTTCGTAGGTTGGATCTCGTCCATTCCATTTTCTTTTTCTGATGCAGCTTTCCCAGGGCTTGAAGTGATTCCAATAAGATCTTCCGGTTCATGATTTGAAATTCCATTGGATACCTCAATACTCTTATGATTTTCCACAATTTCGTGATTCTTAAGGTCCTTTTCATCACATGCACACTTGGCATTCACTTCTTGATGCGATTCAAACACATCTTGCCCAGTGGCTATGTTTTTCCCATCTAGGACGAACTTCTCTTGTGAGGAAACGTCCATGGTCACTTATAATTGCAACTAGATGTTTAAAAGGCACAACGTCTGCTAATTATATTTTGAAGGAAAACTGGTAAGCAGCCCCCTCCAATAGAAGGTTTGTACAGATATCCAAATCTAGCTACAATATCGACCGCAAGAAACTCTGCAACCTACAATAAACAAAAAAAAAAAGTTGTATTAGTACTTCATCCCAGAGACCCACTATGAAAAGTCTTCTCTTTGTAGTATGAATTGGCAAATTCTATGGAAAGATAAATATTTTCCATAAGGCTATGTGACGTGGTAGTAAAAGCACATAAAAAGTGGAATTAACTTGGATGGAAAAGCTAGTCAAACTATCACTGAAGCATACCCCATATTATATAGCCCAAAAACATGTAAATAGGGTGCAGGAGAAAGTATGTGGTATGTGTCATTCACTTATTTGCTATCAACTGACATAATGAAATGAATATAAACTGATAAACACTACTCGAAAGCATGTCAACAATCCAAAGGAGCCTTAAGACGAAGCAGGTAACAAATATTGACTGTTGACACAATAAGTTGGGTCAGGAAGAGCAAGTTAGCCATGCAAGGCCATAGATGGAGAAAGGCATGTGAGTGTTTGGGCATGAGGCACTGAACTTCAAAATACGCAATGGAGACGTCAGTCACGTCACAATACAAGGGAAAGTCATCATGAAGGCTTATGATCATACCAAAGGAGTGTTAGCCTAGTGGTAAGGCTTGGGCACTACATAGTGGTGAACCCGAGTTCAAGCCCTGGGGGACGCATACTGGAGGTATGGGGGCTTCGACCCCGGGCTGCATGCTTTAGCAGTCGGGCTTCGGCCCAAAATTGCCGAGGATTAGTCTGAGCCCAATGTGGCCTGGGATACCTCTTCCAAAAAAAAAGGCTTATGATCATAATATCCTAAAAGGCCACTATCAAAATGCCACCTGGGCACCTAACTTTATAATTTAAAAAATCCCATACCCATACAGAAAACATCTTTGTGAGATACCCAGGCACCCAGGATCAATTCTGCTCCCACAAATGATGTTCACCCAATGTTCCTCAATTTGGTTAAAAAAAACTTCCAACTAAACTACTATGAACAGTAATCACAAAACAAGCATGAAAAACGATTTTTTGTTGATTTAACTTCTTGGCATCCGACAGATCACAGAAATGCTCGCACGTCTTTGTAACTTGATTTTCAAAGTCCCCAATTTATTAAAACTTATCACCAGCTATGCCAACTGAAATGCCCATCTCAGCTTTTGCCTAATTGCTTTGAACTTGCTCAGGATACCAAGAGATCCTAAGTTTGCAGTGCAGGGGCAGACCTAGAAAATTTTTCATACAGTAGCGCTATGTCTTTTATATGATTTTTATCGATGTGTCTTCGACTTTTAACCAACATCCAATACCACCAATGTGTTTTTAGCCTAATTCCACCATTTTGAGAGATTTTTTAAGTTTTTTGCTCGACTTGGAAAAAATTTTAAGTTTTTTTTATTGACTTCATTTTTTTTGTTTCTGGTTGATTACAAGGTACAATTTCATCTGCTAAAACAATACGGTTGCATCTTTCACAAAACTATTTTTTTTTTTTTACTTTACGACAGAAGAACAATACAGTTACACGTGCCAGCCACCTTGGGCAGCACTACAGATCTGCCCGTGGTTTGCACACAACTCTTGTGCATGGCCTAGTGAAATTACAAGAAATGAGTCAATGGACAGGTTGCAAAAGCTCCACCTGCTAATTGTACGGTTTCCATGATAAGCATTCATATAAATTTTGTTATTATGCGTATCGTGACCCTTCTCACCTAAATGACGCCCTAAATCCCCAATTCAAGCCAAATCCACCCCCAGTTATCACCAAATACCCCTCATTTCAGCTGGATTAAAGAAATGACACTCAAATTCAACTAATACAAACAAACAATTCCCTTAACCTAAAACAAAACCAAATGATTTAACTCATTTTCCAACAACGAGACTCAATAAATGCATTCCTACAGAAAGATCGCATATAAAAAAAGTATGCAAAGCTAGCCAATCCAAGCTCCCAATTTGACCAGTATCTATCTATTAAACCCCAAGCAGATACAAAGCATACGATAACATGAACATATATATATACACATTCATACATGTAACATAAACAAAAGGATGTGAGTGAAAATGAGTTGAGAGTAGGTTACCACCTGGTTGAAGAAGAAGAAGAGAAAAACAAACAGATCTTGGCGTAAAAGAGAATCTAGGGTTTAGTAGGATAAAATTGGAAAGAAAGAGAGAGAATAGAAGAGAGGGTAAGTCGGTGGTTCCGATAGAGACTCTGGGCCGATAGATAGAAAATGAGTTAAGCAAATTCGATATGGTGGTGGTGGTGATGGAAGAAAGAGAAAAGAGAGAGAGAAAGAGGGGGCGGTGTTTTCGCAGTTTCTGCGCGCGATATATTTTCCCCTTTCCCTCCCAATCTCTCACCCTTCTCCCCCTTTTTTTTTCTTTCTTTTCAAAGTCTTCTAAATAGTATATACTAGTCCCTAGTCCCTCCATTCCATTCATCCTCAAAGAGTAGTATGGAATTAGTAGGAAGGTACAAACGAGAAACATAGAAGCAATTTTGGCTATTTATTTGGTCAACAAATGTGATTTTGACCGGTCCCTATCCTTTTAATAATCTCTACCTTCCCATGAATCGCATCAATCCTCCGTGATCACGTCCACCGTAAGGCTGTGCGTAGCAGTGGCTCGGGCTGCGTCGGGCTGAAAGGTCATAAGCCCGCCAGGCTCCGCGGGCTTGGCAACTTGCGGTATGCCACGGTAGGAGCCCGTCGGGCTCAACAGTCCACGGGCTGTGGAAGCCGTTGAGCAACGGCTAGTTCCTTTTTTTCTTTCTTTTCCTACTTTTATATAAACTAACTCCTTCTTCATTATATACACCAACTTCTCCATATACACCAATATTCATTTTCTTCTCCAAACATCCATTCTTCTCTATACACCAACTTTCATCTTTTTTTCTTCTCCATACACACTATGGCACAACCCGATTACTCAACCGGGTCATCATCATCTACGGATACCAACGAGGATTGGGAACGAGATGCGCAAATGTTTGCTATGTTCGTTCAACAAGCAACCGCATCATCGTCAATTCCCCATTCGAGGGCCCCTAACATAGACAGGGGTCGGGTAGAAGCAAACACACGGCTAATGGCGGACTACTTTTGCGATTACCCGACGTACACGAATGACATGTTCAAACAACGTTTCCGGATGAGGAAGGATCTATTCCTACGAATAAGCGGCGATTTAAACTCACGGTATGAATATTTCCAACAACAATATGACGCGGTGGGGAACCCGGGTTTTACTCAAATACAAAAGTGTACGGTGGTCGGCGGCAATTAGGCAATTGGCGTACAGTATATCCAGCGACGCATTTGATGAGTACGTCCGCATGGAAGAGAAAACATCATGCGATTGTCTAAACAACTTCTGCGAATGTAAAGACAACCGAAATCTGAATACATATGTGTGTGGGGGTTAGGTTTAAAATTTAAATGAAAACTTAAATTTGATTGCGAATGTAAAGACAATCGAAATATGAATAACACGTCCTATTAGGCTCATATTTTGTCTGAAATCTGAATATGTCACATGACGTGCTCTTAATTGTTTTAACGTTTTGTAAAAAAAAATGAGTTTTTATTTAAACTTTCCCGTATATATATAGGGGTGGGTTCGAATGTGAACCACTTTTTGGTTGTGAACGTGAGGACAACCGAGAGCGCGACACGTGGCGGATGACTAGGCGCCACGTCAAGTCGACGGCGGATGACTAGGCGCGATTCATGGGAGGGCATTGAATTATAGGGGGGAACCACACTCAAAGCCGCATTTATTGACTAGTCTCCGCCACGTGTCACGTTCTCGGTTGTCCTTACGTTCACAACCAAAAAGTGGTTCACATTTGAACTTTCCTCTATATATATATATAGAGAGAGAGAGAGAGGGGGTTTATGGGTGTGTTATGAAATGTAATCAATAATATTTTTGAAACCCAAATAGGGATTGGATAAATGCAACTTACCTATTAATATCTTCCTCAAATTGCAATTTTCAACATCAAAGTTAGATCATTCAGTTATTAGATGGTAGTAAAAAACCGACCAACATCTAATTACCCATCCGATTACTATTAAGTTATCCATCTGATCATTATTCAACTATCGTCCAATTAATTTTGTTTTAAGTGACTTGTGACTGTAAGCACGGTCTCATCATCGTCAGATATAGTAAACGTGAGTTGTCGAAGAGCCAAGAGCGGATATCAATAATTTGTAAAGAGAGACAAGAGTGAGAGATCGAGGGCACCAACCGCATAATCAAATGAAATTGAAATTAAGTTAGGTTTGGTCAAAGCCTTAAAAGGCTTAGCGTCATAGTTTTTAGTAATTTTAGTTATTAAGAAAAGAGCAAAAAAACGTATATAAGAATAAAATATAAATTGGGTCGGATATTTTGGGTCAGGTTTAACCTGAAAAATCAAAGCCCAACCCGATCCTATTAACCTGAAGTTTTAAACAGGCTCCACTCCTCGAGTGGATCGGGTTTTCAGATATTCCGTGGAGGTCTGTTTTTCAAGTTGGGTCGGTCGGGTGAAACGGGCTTTTCAAGTTGGTTTTATTTTTTAATTTTTATAATGAGTTACATATTGGAGACTATAAACGCTTTCGCATTTTCATAAAATAAGGGTGTTCTCATTTAAACTCCTTCCTTTAAAAAAGGTCCCCTTATGGATGGAGATGGTCAAAATTCGGTCCAAAACTAAGCCCACGTCTGGTTCTTGATTTCCTTTTTGTAATAACTATGGGTCTTATTAACCCCAATGGGGCAACCTACCGGTTAAGGGTTGGTGTTGGGGAAAAACCCACCCAAGTTCGAATCCGAAGGTTAGCAACCAGAGGTCATTGAGTATTAATCCCAAGAGAGCATCCTTTAACTCTCGGTAAAAATTACCAAGGATGTAGTTTGGCAAACCCAAGTGAACCTTATAAAAAAAAAACCTATGGGTCCTATTGGGCCATGGCCTGAGATCTTCATATTTTGTAACTAGGCCTAGGCTTGGTTCAAACCGGTCGTATTTTCAATTTTGAATGTGAAAAAAAATAAATGTTTGAAGACTTTTTTAGGCAACATCTTATCAAAAACACTTTAAAATCTTTAATTTGAAAATTTAACAAATACATTTCAAATATATGTTTACAAGGGAATGTAATAGATGATTTTATAATTACTATTTTTGAGATTTAGCAGTGGAACACTTAGAAAAACGTTTAAAAGAAACTTGAAAAACTTTAAAATAAAAGTTGAAATGTTGTAGAAAATAAAAATATATATAATTAAAAAACTTGTTTTTAAATCGAAGCTATGTATAGTTGGTTCTGGTCCTGCCCTAGGTCGTCGTTATTTTTTTATGAAAATCGTAACCATTTACGGATAGTCAGGGCGATCCCATTCTTGATGGTCCAAGTACTTCGTTGGACCAGGCTTATTCGAACATGTTTACCTGTCAAAGAGTGAATTAGTATTTATTAAGTTGAAGCATGGTATGTATAAGTTTCATGTTATGCATCCAAAGATTCACCTGCGATGATTCTAAGTCATTCTTGGTCATCCAGAAATTAGTCGATAAAATAATATGTTGTATTATGCAGACCGTTCGTTTTAACACAAAAGATGTATTTGAATCCATATACATGGGTTGAATACCAACATTGTAATGTATATCGGATTTGAAGGAAGAAAGACATATCCTCTAAGACCATATTCAAGAGATTCATGATTTCTTACACATTCACTCCAAATTCATAAACCAAAATAATGTTATAAAAAATAAAACATGTAAATATCAAACTTATTGTAAATTCTAATGCTATTTATTTACACCACTTTTTGATACCTGTAATATTCAATTTGGCATAAAAATGATATTTTAGTTTTATGTGAACTAATTAAGTCGAAATTATCCAATTTTCAATGTAATTTTTTTGGTAAATTGACTCAAATAGCAAAAGCTAGCAACAATATTGGTTTCTTTGTCCTTTCTCCTCCATTTTTTTACCCAAATGGCATTATGTTCGATTCGCAATATTCAGGCTCCGCTCTAGTATGCAAACCTAGCTAAAAAACACACAAAAAAAAAACAAATTGAATCAATTTTCCTTTAAAACGAAATAAAACGACAAAGGAACGCCTTCTATGTCGTGCTATGGCCTTGCTTCCTTATCTGGGGAGACACTAAAAAGAATTTTTTTACGGACCTTGATCTGCTATTGCGGATCCAGGTCCATCATTGCGGACTCGACTATAACCTTTTTAAAAAAGAATCGACCAAATTCATATTTAATTCAATATTTCCATAGAAGTAGGACCAAACCATTCTAACGAGTAACGACCATATGAAAGATTTGGATTGTACCCTGAAGAAGTGGATAAAAAAACTAACATGAAATAATTATTAGAGTAAATTACATAATTGGTCCCTGTGGTTAGGTGGTTTTAACACTCTGGGTTCGTTTTAGAAATATTTATGGATTTGGTACCTGTGGTTTACAGTTTATAACGCTTTGAGTCCATAATATTTAACTCTGTTATCTTTTTTTGTTAAGTAGGTTAATTAAGGGGGTATTTTGGTCATTTCAAGTATATTTATAATTCCAATTAAAATTACAGACTATTACATGTATTAATAAAAATTAACATCAAATTAACTTCTTCTTCTTCAACCTACCGCCACCCCTATCACCCACCCCAACCACCATCGCCACCACCCACCCCCCACAGCCACGACCATCATCGCCACCACCAACACCACTCATCACTACCCAAAACTAAAACTATATGAACATTCAAACCCAAAAAACTTAAATCTAGATGAAAACAAGAAAATCCATAAAATTTGATATCGAAATAACATTTATACAAATTCGTATTTAAAGAACACCCATACAATAAAACTTGTTGTCTTCCAAATCCATATACAAGGAAACCAACCTGCTAAACCGAAACCAAATCTTCGAGAACCTGACTTTGAAAATGAGATCCTTTCCTGGTTTTCATCTTCATTTTTCCCAGATCTGGGGTTTGGGGTTCATTTAGGGTTTAACAGAAAATCAGATCAAAACCAGATTTGAATCTGGAATGCAAAATTAAAATCTAAATTCAAAACCAAAAATGAAAACCAGATCTGAATCCGATTCACCGTGCGAGACACCAATAGTCCTTATCGACATGCTATCCAGAAACGATCGACGGCTCAAAAAAAACACGGCCACATAGGCAGATCTTCTGTGCGAACTTCAGCGACGTCTAGAAGCCAAACAAATCCATCTACCAAATCTATTCTTCGGGTTTCGATCGAGTAGGTTTGTGGGACCGTTCTCCGGCGAAATGATGTAAGGGGAGGGGGCTTTCATCGGAACAAGCAGGGGGAGAGGAGGTTTTTGGTGGTGGTGGTCTCTCCTTCATAGGCGACGGTTGTTGTGCAGACAATGGTGGGTTGCGGTGGATATTAGGGTTTGGACAGGGAAGAAGATGAAGTCAATCACCATGGATATTGGTGGCCGGTGGGAAAGTGAGAGGTGCTGCAATTGCAAACTTATTCATGTATTTAATATATTTAATCTATTATATTAAAAGTATTTAAAAATCAAATCAAAAGAAAAATAGAAATTATGAAATGACCAAAATACCCCTCTAATTAACCTACTTAACAAAAAAAGCTAACGGAGTTAGATATTATGGACCCAAAGCGTTATAAAGTGTAAACCACAGGTACCAAATCCATAGATATTTCTAAAATGGACCCGAAGTGTTAAAATCACCAAACCATATGGACCAAATTGTAATTTACTCTAATTATTATGCAGTAAATTTTTAATTGTAATTACAAAAATTAAAAATCATATTCATCCTTGACAATTTATAACAAGGTCTCGAACACAAATTAGTTTGTCCTGATCTGTCGCAACGACAAAGGTGTGAGTGTAATTCACTTATATAAGGTTTCGGGTTTGAGCCGGGACATCGTTCATTTTGTCAACAAATAGCATTTGACGATTTTTTTTTTGACTTTTTTCAATTATATCACTTATTAATATGAACTATATTAACTAAAATAAATAAATATTATTTATTATTAGTAAATAATTATTATTAATAAAATATTAATTTATAGTAATTAAAATTAATTGCTAATCAAACTTAGTTATACATTCTATATTAGTTATATATTTTTTAAATGTTATTTAATATTTTTTATCATTTATTACTTAGTATGTTTAGTAATCAAAAAATTAATATTATATTGTTTAAAATGTTTATATAAGTTATGTAAAATTAAAATCATATTGTTTCATATAACACTAAAATATGATAAATATTTTAATAAAAACATTTAATTTAATTCTTAATTAATTTTTTTTTAAATTACTAACTATCTAGGATATGTGAAGTTGATTAATTTTATAACCCCAATGGGGCAGTCTACCGGGTGAGCATCGAACGGGTTTTTTCGGGTTTCGGGGGGAAAATGGAGGCCTCGATACCCGATTTTCGGAGGGTGAGGTTTTTCAGGTTTTGGGGTTTTCGGGTTTCGGGGTGGGTTTTCGGGTCACCCGATTTTTTTTGACCTTTTTTAAAAACACAAAGTTTATTACAAACTCAAGTAATCAAGAGTCTTATACTGAAATCAAATTAAGTAGTTAACTATTCAAACTATCTACTCTAACACGCAAATAATCAATGAAACATTCAACTATAAAGGTTGATTTAGAAATATATAAAAAATCAAAAATTGGGTTTTCCGAACGGGTTTTTCGGGTTTCGGGGCACGACTTTTCGCACCCTACCCCGACCCGACCAATCCTCGGGGATTTCGGTTTTCGGGGAATTTGGGGTCAGGTTTTTTGGGGTTTTTCGGGTCGGGTCAGGTTTTCGGGGATCGGTGTTTTTGCTCACCCCTACTACCGGTTAAGGCTTGGTGTTGGGAAAAAATCCACCCAAGTTCGAATCCGGGGGTGAGCAACCAGGGACCACTGAGTATTAATCCCAGGGGAGCATGCTTTAGCTCTCGATAAAAATTACCAAGGATGTAGTTTGGGCAAACTCAGATAACCTTATCAAAAAAAATTGATTAATTTTATCTTTATTATATGTAATAGTAATTTAAATCATGTATTAATGTAGTTTTTCTTAGAATTTGCTTTAACAAATTATAAGTTTATAGTAGATATATATGCTATTATTAACTTTATATTCTATGCAATCAATATTTAAATTGAGACCAATAAAAAAAATACATGATTTAATTATGTCATCATGTATTTTTTATTTTTCTTATTTCATAACATCCTAGTATTATAACTTCTAAAAATACTTAGTTGTTTCTCAAATAAAAATGTAACAAGTAGTTAATAGTTTAAAAAATGAAGATTTGTATTGTTAGTATAACGTTGGTTATATATATGTTTAAATGTATTTATCCATGATTAAGATTAAGTATGTTTTATAAAAATAAAAGTATAAATAAAGATATAGAGGAAAGTTCAAACGTGAACTCAATTTTGGTTGTAAATATGCATGTGAATCTTAGCCACTCATTCAGTTAATAAAAGCGGCTTTGACCGGGTCCTCTCCTTTAATAATCTGTCCATAATCGCGTCCACCGTAACCGAAGATGTGTAGCTGAGATTCGTCCTCACGTTCACAACCAAAATTGAGTTCACGTTTGAACCTATCCTAAATATATATATATATATAATATATGTTGTAAGAAGTTGTATGTATACAACTACAAGTTACAAATCTGATTTTTAAGAAAATATACACTATTAGCTAGATATATAATATAATATTAAAATAAAAACATTATATTATCAAATGTTTAAAAACTATAGTTGATAAATACAAAAGAGATAAGTTTGTGAATAGAACGAACTTATTGTTACTAATCTCTTTAGATGATTATCAAAACATAAAATATTATTCCTACTAATTACTATATCTTTAATCTATGATTATCAAAAAGCATAAATTATATTATTCCTACTAATCCTTAGATGATTATTAAAGTATTATATTACTGATTAATATATCCGTCAAACAAATAAATTATCATATTTATTTACAGACCCCTAAAATAATATGTTATTATATTTTTTGAATTATTTAATACTTGAATTACAAATTTGAATTGTTTGAGATAATATATTTCAGATATTATATTCTATATATATTTATCTTTAACAAATTAACATATATTATAAAATCAAGAGAGATGATGTATGATATGTATTTGAATTAATTTAACTTAATATCTATTCATTAAATGATATATTTTATGAAAGGAAGTTTCACTAATTACAAATATATTTCAAAATTTTGGAAAATTTTGCATGCATGAGGAGGGTTTGATATATTCTCACACCTCTCTCTCTCTACATATATATATAGTTATTATATATCTATAACATGCAATCTCTCTCTATTCCTTATTTAAATCTCCTTTAATATCTCCCCTACAAAACTCTCTTTGATTCCCCTTCTGTTTTCAGTTACAAATTAAGCTATTCCCATGGAGATCGGCCCTAAATCAATCAGAGAAAAAGAGTTTGACTGGCTGTTTTTCAGTCAAAACCCTACTGATCATTTCAGCCGTCATCATCCTCCTCCGTAAACGGTGGATCCGCCGTCCAAGACCACCCTTACAACCACCTCAATCCACCGTCCAACTCCAATACCACATGGGTTCTTCTTCAATGCGGCCGTTAAACGGCGGAGTCAACGGTGGTTTTCTTGGTGAAAACGGCGGCGTTTTCTCTTTCCAGAACAAGCAGCTGCCGGCGCGGCGATGGGGAACCCGAACCACTTTCTGGCGAACCCCGTCCGTTCGATCTTCAATCATCAAGATCGGGTTTCCGGGGGCGGCTGATTTCGCTACCGAATTCAATCCCTATGACTACTGCTGCAACTCTTGCAACCCTGATCAGTTGTACTGTTTTGGTGCCGATTTCCATCCGGGTTTCGATCACCGATCGACCCTGAATGGTTTTCCGGAAACCCCGTGTGACCGAATCTCGAAATCGATTTCAATCGACTTAACATATCGTCACCGAACCACCATATGCTGCCGTTCCTGCCTCGTCTCCGCCGATTGGGGGTTCCGCCATCGCGAATAATCGCTCATTGACTCGTCTTTCAATGTGGGTAACATCTACCCACAAGGCGGGTTCCGGCCCCGGTGCCGCCACCGTCAACCGGAACGTAGGGTTTCATGATCCTTGCTGCAATCTTCATAATAGCCGGAGAGATAGCTTTGAATTGAACCCTAGGGGTTTATGTAATCTTGTTGAAAACCCTAATCGATCTCGAGATTGGATTAGGAGTTATAACCCTAACCCTATCAGTACTAACTCTCTCCCCAATCGAGGCGCAGCAGCCGAAACGAACGAAGTTTCCGGCCTCTTTGAAAGATATAAGAGGGTTGATTTGCTTGGCGGCTAAGGATCAAGAAGGGTGCCAATTCTTGCAGACAAAGTGTGAAGAAGGAAAACCGGAAGATATTGAGATGATATTTTCGAGATTAAAGATCATATTCGCGAATTTATGGTGGATGCATCGATGAATTATCTCGCTCAGAAGTTGTTCAAAGTGTGCAATGAGAGACAAATGACACACATTGTTGTTTCTGTGATACTGATGATGCTAATCTCACCTCTATTTGCCTCAATTCTCATGGGTATTATATGATTTATCAGAATGGATTTCTTATGGATCTTTATGTATATATGAAGCATAAAGATTGTTACTAATGTGTTTTTGTTTCAGGACTCGAGCGATGCAGAAGATGATTGAACTTCTCTCAACGGCAGAACAACGATCTTGATTGTATCAGCGCTTAGGAGGATCACGTAACCTTGACAAAAAACACGAATGGCCATCATGTCATTCAGCATTGCTTGAAATCCTTCCATGTTGATGAAGTCCAGGTATACTCTCTTTATTATTTTAGGTGTAAGTTTAATTGTTACAAGTATTTTTTGCTATGGTTATGATGTTATAATTCTTTGATTTCTTGCATTTGTTCATGAAGGAAAATCCATTTGATTTGGGATCATGGTTTCTTGGTGTAATTAATTATTTGGACATTTGATCGATTTGAAACTAATGGATATATATTGTTGCATCTGTTCTTGAATCAAAAACATGTAATTTCATGATTTGGGATCATGGTTTTCTTGGTAATTAATTTGGACATTTGATCGATTCTAAACTATAATGAATATATATTGTTGTAGCCTATTCTGAATGTGGTAGCTGATAACTGTTAGACATAGCTACTGATAAAAGTGGATGCTGTGTGTTACAACAATGTGTTTTGCACGCCAATGGTGTATCTAAAGAGCGACTCCTGACGGAAATCATAGCTAATGCACTCCATCTAGCTGAACACCCTTATGGGTTTGTTCCTCTTCTTTTAGTGATTAATTATAGCTTAATTATCAAGATTAGTATAGTCTGTACTTATCTATTTCTTAATATAATTTTTCAGGAATTATGTTGTGCAACATATATTGGGAATGCAGCTACCAGGTGTCACTGCTGATATACTACAAAGGCTTGCTGGGAATTTTGTTACACTTGCAATGAACAAGTATGCAAGTAATGTTGTGGAGAAGTGTTTGAAGGATGCTCCAGATGATCATTCTATCCCGATCATTAGAGAGATCATAAACAGTCCAAACTTTTTATCTGTTATTCAACATCCTTATGGGAACTATGTTGCACAATCGGCATTACAAACTGCTAAGGTTAATTTGGTCACATAACATCCTATTTTAAAGTTTAAATGTGCCTATTAATACTTTGTATATCTTACATTGATTTATAATTATAATGCAGGGATCACTTAAGGAGATGATGATCAACAAAGTTCAGAAAGAGTATGCATTTCTGCACAGCCATCCACATGGGAAGAGGGTTCTAGCATTAGCTAGAAACAGCAAGCCACGTGGGTCACCTCAAGCATGAAGAAGTTGTTTTTGTTGTGCCACTGACTATCACTAGATGTTCATTTATGTTGTGGAGTAGCAAGTATGGAGGAAGCTAAGTACTATGGTGTGTCTGTTATATGATAATATGTCGTATTATAGTTGCTATCTAGGTTGTATTAGGGTATTTTGTCGTAATCTGCTCTTTGCTTTGTCTAGTTGAGATTGTTAATTGGTACAATTTATCGTTAGACAGATAGGGCAGATGATATATGAACGTATAATAAGTACTGGTGCATGTTGATGTTTTGGGGGTCTAGGAATATATATATCGTATTGTTGAAGTGTTATATAGTATTTGTGTGCTAATATAGATCTTAATATATGCTTGTGTTTTGATCTTTTATGGGTAATTAATTTATGCTTACATATTGAACCTAAAGTTGAACTTGTCATGTCGCTAGCAACAGAAGATATGGTCTTAGCAGTTAGCACAATATTAGGGGAAACTCATGCTTTTAAAAACTTATTAAACTTTGACCTGATACAAAGTGTAGACAAATTTTATCTATCAAGATGTGATTTCTTAAATTTTTTTAATACTAAAGATCCTGTACTAAATGCTTACCGGACCATTTACCTTACTAGATTAACATGGCAAGAGCGAGAGTCTTATCCGGCAAGAGGCACGCACCAAGACAACAAACAAGAGTCTTAAGATACCTCTTGCCGGTAGGTATTTACCGGGTAACCCCTAACTATAGGATGCACCACATCTATGTATGCTCGACTTGGATCACCAGAAATGTTTTGGGGTTGTTTGGTTTGCATAGTTATAGGAATTTGATGGAATTGAAACGACAAATTCTTTTGATCAAATTTCTTAATGATATTTGGTTTGTGTAATGAATTGATGGAGTCCATTGAATTCCAAAATTTAATGAATTCATATTGTTCCTCATCTTAGTAAATGAAATCAATTTTGTAGTCAAATTCTATCAAATCCTTTTAATTTTTTTGAACGGCAGATTAGTTGTTAGTAAACACCCAGTTAGATTAAAAGCCTTTGCCGGGTTTGAACCCGGACTTCTACTCCAAGAGGGTGACCCCTTACCAACCGGCTAGCTCCAGTTGGTCAAAGTAAAAATTCCTTTTCAATTCCTTCAAATTCAAAATCCTACGATCAAATTCTCTTAATGTTACAAATGCATCTTGTGAATGTTGGAGTAGTTGTGTAAAAATGTACAAATGTAAACCATCTCTAAATTAATTATATATATATATATACAAACCACATGAATTTACATCTAAACAAAACATTTACTTTAAACATTTAACTAAAGTAGCAAATTAATAGAATTTCAGTTACAAATTAACGGGATACAAAAAAAGAATGACTTAATTAACTTCATAATGCAATTATTTGTTCGTAACAGTCTAACAGACTTGAAACTTTTTCACATCTTAAATGCCAACTAAATGTCACTATAAATGCAATTTTCTCCATATTAGGTGATTTTCCATGTTATACCTTAGTAATATTAAATAATTGACCACTAAACTAATTAGTAAATTAGTAATTAACAAAGGATAGATTTTGTCCCTTTATTCCCCTATGAGAAATGAGGAACTTCGTATCAACATGTTATTTATAAAAATCAACATGCCATATTTAAAAGAGTAATTTTAGGAAGTTAGATGGTAATTGGCATCTTGAATCATGCAAATACATTTGTAATTAAGGCTGTATGGTAGGAAGGGAATCGGTAAATTTCCATATACCAATCTACGATCCTAAAGTGGTAAATGAGGATCCCAAAGAAGGAAAACAAATATCAAGAAATAAATGAGGATCTCAACCGGTTTTTTAATTGAACCGGTATGGTGGCATATATATATATATTATATATATATATTTTACATTTTCCTACATACTTATATATATATATATATATATATATATATATATGAGGGAAGTTAATTTGTAAATCACAAAAAACGTGTAAACCCTGTAAACTCATGGTTTTCATATATTAAATCAATGAATTGATTCACGGAGTTGTTTAATATGATGAAAATGTTTCATAAACATCAAATTTTTGATGAAAATGTTTCATATTTGGTGTTTTTATTCATATGGAATTTTTTTCTCGTTTCTGTGAAACTTTTTCATTTCTAGGTAAATAAACACCTTCATATGAAACAATTTCATCAAAAATTTATTAATGAAACATTTTCATCATATTAAACAACTCTACAAAAGAGTCTTCGTTGATTTACGTATGCAACCATGAGTTTACACGGTTTACACGTTTTTTATGGTTTACAAATGAACTTCCTCTATATATGTAGGGTTAGGTTTAAATGTGAACTCGATTTTGGTTGTGAACGTGAAGACCACTAAAATCGGGCCACGTGGACAATATTCACTCTGAATATCATGTGAATAAAGGTGCCTAAGCTTTATTCACTCTGAATAAAGCGTGATATTCAAAGTGAATATTGCCACGTGACGTGATTTTAATGGTCCTCACGTTCACAATGAAAGATAAGTTCACATTGAACTTTCCTCTCTCTCTCTCTCTATATATATATATGTATATATATATAGGGCCAGGTTTAATTAAATATGAATTCATCTTTTATTGTGTAAACGTGAGGACCAAAGTATCACGCCACATGGCAACATTCAGTCTGAATATTCATGTTTTATTCAGACTGAATAAAGCTTGTATTCAGTCTGAATAAAGCATGAATGTCTGAATATTCATGTTTTATTCAGACTGAATAAAGCTTGTATTCAGTCTGAATAAAGCATGAATATTCAGACCAAATGAATATTCACATGGCGCCAATTTAGATTGTCACTGACGTGATTTGTTTTTTGGTCCTCACGTTCAAAATGAAAAATGATTCACATTTGAACTTTTCTCTCTCTCTTTCTCTCTCTCCTCTCTCTCTCTATATATATATACTATACATATACATATACATATACATATAGGGTTAGGTTCAAATGTGAACTCAATCTCGGTTGTGAACGTGAGAACCACTAAAATTGTGTCACGTGGCAATATATTCTGAATATCGTACTAAGCTTTTATCACTCTAAGTTATGCATGATATTCAGAGTGAATATGTCACGTGACGCAATTTTGATGGTCCCCACGTTCACAATGAAAGATAAATTCACATTTGAACTTTCTATATATATAACCAAAATTTTGATGTCTATAAGTTAAAACAAGTTATACATCAATCCGAAAACATTCAAGATACGCAAATTGAACCATCCTCAATCTTCATTCAATTTTGACTACGCGTTTTTGTTTTAGGACTCAAGCGATGTAGAAGATGATTGAACTTCTCTCAACGACAGAACAACGATCTTTGACTGTATCAGTGCTTAGGAGGATCACGGTAACCTAGACAAAAAAACACGAATGGCCATCATGTCATTCAACATTATTTAAAATCCTTCCATGTTGATGAAGTCTAGGTATAGCATCTCTCTCCTTATTATTTTAGGGGTTGTCTAAAGTTAATTGTTACAAGTATTGTTATTTATGGTATCTGATGTTATAGTTCAGGTTTGTCTCAAGTTTAATGTTACAAGTATTGTTATTTTATGGTAAGTAATGTTATAGTGATTTGATTCTTGCATTGGCTCTTAAAGGTAAAACCTATTTGATTTGGCGTAGTCTCATGTTTTGGGATCACGATTTCTTGGTATTAATTGGGACATTTGATTGATTAAAACTAATGAATATATTGTTGCAGCCAATTCTGAACGTGGTAGCTGATAACTGTGTAGACATAGCTATGATAAAAGTGGATGTTGTGTGTTACAACAATGTGTATTGCATGCCAATGGTGTATCTAAAGAGCGACTCCTGACGAAAATCATTTAAAAGCACTCCATCTAGCTGAACATCCTTATGGGTTTGTCCCTGATCATCTTTTAGTGATTATAGCTTAATTTGTGAAGATTAGGCTGTACTCAATCTTTTTAACTACAAATTTCAAGAATTATGTTGTTCTGCACATATTGGAAATGCAGATACCAGTGTCACTATTGATATATTGCAAACGCTTGCTGGGAATTTTGTTATTCCTGCAATGAACAAGTATGCAAGTAATGCCATGGAGAAGTATTTGATGGGTGCTCTAGATGACATCATTAGGGAGATTATAAACAGTCCAAACTTTTTATCGATATTCAACATCCTTATCGGACTATGTTGCACAATCAACATTACAAACTGCAAAGGTTAATATGGTCGTATTATTATAACAACCTACTTTAGAGTTTAAACATGCCTATAATCAAGTTGCAACTTACATTTATTATAATTATGATGGAGGAATCTAATGAGGAGACGATGATCAACAAAGTTCAGAAGAGTATGCATTTCTGCACAACCATCCACATGGAAAAGGGTTCTAGCATTAGCTAGAAACAACAAGCACGTGGGCCACTCAAGTATGAAGAAACTGTTTTTGTGTGCTACTAACTATCACCAGTTGGTTTACTATGTTGTGGAGTAGCAAGTATGGAGAAAGCTACGTACTATGGTGTGTCTATTATATGATAATATGGCGTATTATAGTTGCTATCTAGGTTGTATCAGGGTATTTTGTCGTAATCTTCACAACATTTTCTGCTGTGAAGATTCACATTATATATGTATGTAACCTTCACACCATTATTTGAGTTGTGAATGTTTCGTTTTTTTACCTTGTTTTTGATATTTTTTGCATTGAAAGTGATTTTTAGGTCTACGTATTCGAGTTTTATGTACCGTCACGGTGTTTTTTTGTGAAGTCATTGGTCTTACCGGTCTCACGAAAACAGTTTGGTCTCACCTGATCCTAAGTCTAGATCTTAATATAGGCTTGTGTTTTGATCTTTTATGGGTATGTTATGCTTATTGAACCTAAAGTTGAACTTGTCATTCTCGCTAGTAACAGAAGACACAGGTCTTAGCACAATATTAGGAGCAAACTCATGCTTTTAAAAACTTATTAAACTTTGACCTAATACCAAAGGTTATCAAATTTTATCTATCAAGATGTGATTTCTTAAATCTTTCTAATACTAAAGATTTGTTTACTAAACGCTTATTGGGGTGCTTACCTTACCAGATTAAGATGGCAAGAGCGAGTCTTGCCCGGTAAGAGACAAGGGCCAAGACAAGAAACAAGAGTCTTAAATACCAAGCTAGGGAGGGTGACGACTCTTGTCGGTAGGTATGGTTGTTGCATATGATACAATTGTGATGGCCAAAAATCTTTTGCGATAAGGTTAGTGAGAGTAGTGACTCTAACTGGTAAGTATTTTGGTAAACGACCCCTAACTATAGGATGCACCACATCTATGTATGCTTGATTAGGATCACGATAAATGTTTCGCGGTTGTTTAGTTTGCGGAATTATAGAAATTTGATGGAATTAAAATGACAAATTATTTTGACCAAATCTTTTAGTGATATTTGTTTCATGGAATGAATTGTGGAGTCCATTGAATTCCCAGATTTAATGATTTCATTATTCCTTATCTTAAGTGAATGAAACGAATTTTTATGGTCAAATTCCATCAAATTTCCTATTCAATTCCTTCAAAGTCAAAATCTTGTGATGAATTCCAATTCCCTCAAATTCTATTTTGTAGGTCAAATGTATTTTGGTGTCTTTGAGGGTTTAGCAGATTATTTATCATATAATTTTGCAAATGTTGGAGCAGTTGTGGTAAAAATATATAAATGTAAACTATGTTTAAATTAATTATATATATCAAACCACATGAAGTTAACATACTTTAAATATTTGAAGTTAGGGGTGAGCGACGACACTGAAAATATCAAACCGTACCGGAAACGGTACCGATTATATATTTCGGTTCGGTACTCAGTATTTGAAAAGTGGATAATTCGGGATTTGAGAAATCGGTATTCGGGACTCAGTAATCGGTACCAGTACCAAACCGTCCCTGGTAAACTAAAGATCAATTTTAGTTAACTATTTTTAGAGATTATATTATTCCCATAATTTGTTGGGATCCCAAACGAATCAATAGTACCGATTCCTTTCCTTCTAAGCGGTAATTAAATTATTCAAAGTTGAAAGATGATCGTCATTAGGTCTGAAATCAAGGGTTTGAAATTGAAGGTTCAAATAATCATGCTTCTAGGTCTGGAATTGAAGGTTCAATCATCGCCATCATAATGCTCTTTTATTTTTGTTTTATGTTTTGGAACGAAAATGATTTGTGTTTTGAATGAAATGTTTTATTGTTACAAAAAGTTGATACTAAATTGAAATTTTAGGGGAATGCGGGACGAGTACCGATATCCCGGTACCGGTACCGTATATGGTTTCAGTATTCGGTACCGTCTTTAACCAAATTCGGGATTCGGGAAAATAGGTACCAGTACCCGTCGGTACCGGTCCAGCACCATGCTCACCCCTATTTAAAGTAGCAAATGCATAGAGTTTCAGTTACAAATTATCGGGAGATACAAAAAAAGAATGAATTAACTTCATAATGGAATAATTTATTCCTAACAGACAGATTTGAAACTAGGGGTGAGCATTGGACGGGTTTTCGGGTTTCGGGTTTCGGTGGGAAAATGGAGGCCCCGATATTCGATTTTCGGGGGGGGGGGGGTCGGGGTTTTCGGGTTTCGGGGATTTCGGGGAGGCTTTTCGGGGCACCCGATTTTATTTTGACTTTTTTTTTCCTATCGCTTTCAAAGTAAAAAAAATATGCAAACCAAAAATAACAAATACCAACATTTAAAGGTACAAAATATGAACATTTTAAAAGTATCAAATACCAACATTTAAATCAACATTTGGTAATTACTTTAAAATATTTTTAAAAAAATAAAAAAATCGGGTTTTTTCGGACGGGTTTTTCAGGGATCGGGGGAAGAATTTTTGCACCCTACCCGACCCCGATCAACCCTCGGGGATTTCGGTTTTCGAGGATTTTAGGATCGGGTTTTTCAAGGTTTTTTCGGGTCGGATCAGGTTTTTAGGGATCGGTTATTTTGCTCACCCCTATTTGAAACTAAATGTTTTTTTTATACAAATGCACTGTTTTAATCTCACTCGTACTATAAATGCAATTATCTCCACATTGGGTGATGTTCGATGTTAGGCTAAGCATGCCTAGCTACATTGGGAAATTTAAAATTTGATAAATAATTGACCACTAAAAGCATTCATAATGAAGGTTTTTTACGGGTTCTTCTTAGTGAGACATATATTTTTATCCAGTCACATGTTTTTATTTAAACTTAGGTGCTGAACAAAAACAATCACATGTTTTTATTTAAACTTAGGTGCTGAACAAAAACCCAGGTTCTGGTAATAGTTTTTTTTATTTTAGTATTCTATTTATTATTTTTATTATTTCTTAACCATTTTTTCTTTTAATAAATCTATAAAACATACATATTATGCAATAAATCATAAAATAAAATAAAATAATTATTGTAATTTCTTTTGTTTTTTATAAATTCTTATACAAATTATGTAAGTTGTTTTTAATAAGTTATATTTTTAATCATTTCATTAATTTATTAGGTGTAGATTATTTTTAAATAATATTTTATATATGAACCAAAATTGAATAATGAATCGTATATTAATAATTATGTAATATTTTACGATGAATATCTATGTGTTGCCGAAACAACCTATTTTGATGATGAAGATGACGTGATGATCAATTGGATCGATGAATTGGTAGCTAACTCAATACAAATATTTCAAGGCTCCATCCATAAATTTCAAAAATATCTTCAAAGAAGAAGTTCATCGTCAAATCCGCCATGAAGAAATGATACACTCGTATCAACATGCTATTTATAAAAATCAACATGCCATATTCAAAAGAGTAATTTCAGGAAGATAGATGGTAATTGGCATCTTGAAATCATGCAAATACATTTGTAATTAAGGCTGTATGGTAGGAAGGGAATCGGTAAATTTCCATATACCAATCTACGATCCTAAAGTGCTAAATGAGGATCCCAAAGAAGGAAAACAAATATCAGGAAATAAAAGAGAGGAAGACTAGTAGAATACACATAGAGCCAAAAAATTTAAAAAAAATTCACCACCAGGCTTAAAATTTTGTCCAAAATCATGATATATCGGTAGGTATGAGCAACGAGTCCTAAATCCTTGAAATTGAACCGCGGTACTGTATCAATCTCAAACCGATTCATGTATTTTGGTACGGTAATCAGTTCCTTGTTTTTCCTATAATCGGTATTCGGTAATGTCCCATCTAATTACCGAAAATACCGACTAATACGAAAAGTCGAAAAACAACTCTTTTTTTTTTTCAAAAATCCCAAATCAATTCAAAATAAAATGGTTCATACTTACTAGCAAAGGGGTAATGATACCAACTATGAACCTTCAAAAAAAATCCAATTTCTTGCCATTAATCAACCCCTTTAATATGTAACTTCAAGAAATCAAAGTTTGAAAGTTGCAAAATGTAAAATGTAAAATGTAAAATGTAAAATTGGGACTAATAGGGTACTTGTATCGAAATATTGTTACTGATACCGGTACTAAACCGATACCATACACTTGTAATTGGTCCGGTATTCGATATTAAGTTCTCCACATTCCCATGCTCACCCTTATATATGTGTCGAGAAGAATTAAAGATTTTACTTATCACAATTTTAGTATTTCTTAAAAATCATTAGAACAAAATCAAACCAAACTGTTTGGTATATCACGCATAAAAGTTGTGTAAGCGGTAGGATGCGGAAAACAACTGCCGATAACGATACTCGATTAATGCTCTCAATGATCGATCAAGCCGATATTATGACTTGGATGGTAGCAATTAGCAAATATTCCTTTCTCAACATAAATTACTTACCATCAAGGTATAGTTCTTCCATGTTATTCAACTATAAACAGTTAATAAAATATGAGTTAGCACGAGGATTATAGGAATTAAGTTCACCTTGCTAGCTAGGCCAATTCGCATCAAAGAAAAGTCCTTAGCGGAGAAACTTCGATTCCAAAGTGATCTCATCCAATTCAGCAACCTTGAATCACATGATCACCGATCCATCTTTTCCACTACGAATTTCTCATCCGTTAGCACACTTGCTTCTTCTCCATGATTTGTAACGGTTAACGTCATGAGGTACACATTCAAAGATACATAACGAAAATTTAAACAATTTATATGTGATATTGAACCTTTTGTTCTCCATGGATTAGAAATCTCTTCAGTTTACACTGCAATTCTATAACAAACTTCTGAAATGGTTACACATACATGGGTGTTTGATTTTTGAAATGGTTAATGTACCAAACTTCTTAAATGTTTTGGTTATTTTATTGTGTCAAACATAATTTATTCATAAGCTAGCTTATCAGCCAATTTGCCAAATGTAGCCTACATCATATTTTTAAACATTTTATTGCTAATTATTAATCGGTCAGCAACCAATCTAGATACAAAACTGGCCCATCGTTGACCGATTCCAAACAGCTATGCCCGACACACGAAATGGTTCATGTTCATGAACTTTTCTTTTTAACGGTGTAAAAATTTAAACCTTTTAGCTATTAGTTCATGTATACCCACTATTTTGATAAAAGAAATGGTTCATATTCATAAACTTTTCTTTTTAATGGTGTAAAATTTTAAACGTTTTATTAAAAATGCTCAAAAGGCCTCTTATAGAATAAAAGATGATGTTGTTTACTAAAATAAATTATTGTTTTAGCAATACGAATTATAAGATTTTATTTGATTAGCATCAATGTCGCTCTTATTTTATCAATATCTTTTATTTAATTCAATATTTATATAAAAAACTGGTAAACTTCAAATTTACTCATGTTATTTATTTGAATAGATTTGTTAAATAACTAATTTAACGTTATTTGTTATCATAAATTATTATCAATCATGTTGAACATGTTGTTTTGGGAGGCCATGTGCTTTTTTCATAACGTGACTTTTAATTAGAGAGTATGTGTCACAGAGCGAGATATGAAAAACATATAGGATACATATATAATGATAAGTATGAGAAGGATGATAACGACATTGTCTTTTTAAGTTTAATGATTTATATATTGCTTGTTTGTTTACAACTTAATCATTGAGCCGATTTGGCTTATTTCGATCACTCCTACAATTGAAACCCCCTAAAGTCATCAAAATTCACTCCCTCGATGCTCTCTCAATCGATTGCTCACTTGCTCCCTCCTCATCATGTGGAGCTGATGAAGGTACATAGATCGCTAGTTTTTCAATTTTTTGGTTTTGTTTGTGTTTATATTCTAGCAGAATAATAAAGTCATTCAAATTGTTACTTAATACACACAACAACTTCTTGAATTCAGATAGGCATTTTGATTGATATAATACTTGATAGAAAAAAGAAAAGGAAAAGAGAAAACCTTGAGCTGGTCTACTTTTGAAGATGATCTAATTAAATCTTCTTATTTCTTTTTCACCTTAACGAATACAAATTAAGAAACAACCATATTACAAAACATCACTACTCTGTAATCATGATTGACCGATCATTCAGTAATTCATAATTATATATATTTTTAATTAAAATAAAAAGTATTTTTAAGTTTTGTACGTATATACTTTTTAGTAATATAAATAATTATAGTATATACTCACAAGATTTTATAATCTTAATGCCATATGAAAATGGATTTAGGTTCTTACAAATAGAGACGTGAGAAGAATATAGCCTAAATGTTGTTGGTTTAATCCAGATAAGTTGTTTTCACAATCTTTTTAATTATACTTCTAATATCATATTTAGAATTAATTGAAATAAACCACTAATGACTAATGTCTATAAATTCTTGATTTTTTTATTGAGCAAAATGAACCTTAGAAAATTACAAATATAACCTTGTACTAGAAAATAGCATCCATTTATTTCACACTCATAACTAAAGAGACACACTAAACACCCATTACATAAAAAGACCATACATTTAGGGTGATGGTAGGGAAGTAAGAAAATTAAAATTCAAGGGCATTTTGGTTTGCCTTTGATGTTCTTCTTTTCTTTGTAACAAGGGCATTCGTGCTTGTTTCCATAATTGTTTAACGGTACGCATTTGCACTCTTTACAACATATCTCGCAGTACTTCACACACTTGTCAAATAACGTTGTTTTCGCACACCTTTCCTTACACTTGTTCTTGCAATACACTTTTCCCGTTCATTATCGTCCCACCGAATGAAGAAAACCGTGTTAGTACTTGCTAAAAAGATATAAACAATGTTCCACACAAATCATATAACAAACATACAAAATATATGTCTTAAAACACATAAACATAACTAATCATGCCCAAAGTACACATATAAAGCACCATTTACTTCAATTACTAATTTGGAAGAAAAATATATGATATGTTATCATACAAAAGATGCCTATTTTAAAGCAAAAATATATAAAAATCATTATTGTATGTTTTAAAATAACATTTAAATAACTAATATATGATAAAATTAATACATTGATTGACAACATAGCTAGAGAGATACCTTGTTGTTGATTGGCAAAGGAAGGTTGAAAGATTAAAGTGACAAGGAGGAGGGAAAGAAGAATTCCAAGCAACAAAATTTTCTTCATTTGGTGTTTGGCCTAGGGATTTATATTAAAACTCAAAAAATAGTAAAAAGCTAAAAGTTGTTAGAGGGGCTTTTTAGCAACTTTACAAAGAATAAATGGATGTAATATGTAATTATAGAAGTGAAGGGGTGGATATTGGTTCTTGGTAGTTGCAATGAAGCAAATAAGAGTATTTTATAGGGGGTTGGGAGTGGTGAGGGGTGACAAAAGAAATGAATAAAGAGTAGGTGAGTATTGCAAATGGAGTGAGTTGGGTATGTTAAGATTAAGGTTGCACATGAGGTTTATGCAACTACATTACTATCATTAGGGTTTTGGTTTTCTCTCTTTTAAACTGAATTGATTTATAAATTTAAACCGTTGAATTATATATTAGAAGTTTGGATCAACAAAGGAGTTTTGAACAAGTCAAGATGGGTAATTGGTTAAATAATGTGATTTTACGTATAGTGGTAAAAATGAACATTTGGATGAGATGTTAGTAGTTGTTGAATTGCTCGAACGCCAAGAGTTGACACATCAGATGAAGAAGTTGACATGTTTTTATTGATACATAAAGTATTCCTTAAAGTGTAGTAGCCAAAATCAAGTGGTTGGGATATGCTTACAAAGCTAATGAGACCGATGACGGTTGATGTATAAGTATACTGCTTGCTAGAAGTGTCACCCATGACTTCATGGTTCGTGATGTTTTCCATATTGTAAAGACGTGATAAGATAACACATATCAAATACCTGCTCCTCTTGGCTTTGTTTTAAGTACTACAATGGACATTTCGACTTTATAAATGAGTTGGATTGATAATGATAAATCTTGCAACTTAATAGCATTTCCTTAATCCATTTGATACAACATGATTACAAAGAGATGCATGCCCTTTAAATTGTCTTATGAATGATAATCGCTATCAATCAGGAAAAAATAATAAAAGATTGTTACAAGAAGGGTTTAAGTCTTTTTAACATACCTAGTTGCAAGCGTAAATGAAAAATCAAAACAACATGCTTAATAATTATTTAAAGATACACCATTTCTTTTTTTAATTGTAATTGTATTTGGACATATTGACATTTTTAAACAACTGATAAGTCACAGTCAATCTTATCAATTGTTATGGTTATCAATAAATAAACGAACAAAACTGGAAACCAAAGGGAAGAAACTTGTGTCCTTACGAAAAGAAGGTGAACTTTCCACATCTCGGGTCAAATCTATCCCACCCACCACTCCAATACAACAACTTTTGTGTGGTACAAGTCTGTGTAGTACTGCAAAGTCATCACAATAAGAATCATGGAATGCCGAGCGCACACTTATTAATAATGTATACATGGTTATCTGTATAATCCTTGCATCTTGACATCTTTTAGAGCACCTTCAAGGGGAGGTTATTGGAAAGGTTTTTACTATTCCAATTAGTCATTGGAATAGCCTATTACCATAGCAATCGAAAGGTTATTGAAAAGCTTTTTATAAAAGCTTTGAAATGCTCTACCGGTTGATTGCATCAAATATGGTATACTTAGAAAACAATTGTTAAATGCAAAATGCTTTTGAAAAAAGTCTATTGCATTGGAGATGATGTTTAAAGACGGGTTTTTTTGTTAAATAATGGGTGGAAATCTTTTTTTATTTTTTTTATTTATTTATTTTTGGACGGCAGTTAAACACACGCACATGCCCCGACCGAAGTCGAAGAGGTATCCGGGATCCATAATGGGTGGAAATCTTAGGTGACAAAGAAAAAGCCATTAAATGACTTATGCATTGTGGATGCGCTTGAGACAAAGCTGTTTACACCTCTATATGGGTCAAAATCGAATTAAGTCGTACATTGAAAATGTAAAAGGTTGATCCTTACTATTTATGTTGATGTGGATATAATATAAGACTTAGGATCATGTGAGACCAAGCTGTTACCGTGAGACCGCGTGAGACCAATACCTAACGTATGAAACTTCACAAAAAAACACCGTGAATGTACATAAAACAAGAATACGCAGACCTAAAATTCACTTTCGATGCAAAAAAATATCGAAAACAAGCTAAAAAATGTAACCTTCACAGCTCAAGTTCTGTGAAGGTTACATATATATAATACAAACCTTCACAAAAAAAACTGCTGTGAAGGTTTCGTTTTTTAACCTTTTTTTGGAATTTTTTTTTCCAATAGTGTTTTTTAGTATGTTTTAACGATGAATGTTCAATTTTTTTTACCTTCACAGATGTTTTGATGTGAAGTTTCAAGTAAAATATGTTGGTCTCACCGGTCTCACCAAAAAAGCTTGGTCTCACGGGAACTTAACTCTATAATATAAATAATAGCAACCACCAAGACATTCTCAAGGTATAATTTAATTTTATCTTGATATAAATAGTTGTGCATATAATCAATGTTTTAAAAACGGGTCTACCCGGTTGAACCGGGATCCAGAGAACAGGCTGAGGTCAAATGCGACGGGGTTTTTGGCAATTTATGGCCTTGAGTGAACCAGACGGTTTTATTAAAAAAAAACAGTTGAACATGACGTAACAATTGGTAAAAAACCAGTTGAACCGATCGTATTGATTTCTAATTTTCTGCTATACATGGTTTTCGTTTGCTACATTTACTTGGGTTAGAGATGGAATTATATAATGTTCGGCATTGACCATTGATCATTTAACACTCCAATGTCTCAAAATCGATTTGTTTTGATCATTAAGTTTCGTTTTAAAGTATTTGGATTGATGAAAAACTCATGGTTATATGTGTCTTTTTAATGTTTTCAAATCGATGTAAAACTTGTTATGTGTAAAACCGGGTTGATGTGGTAGTTGAACCGTGACCCGATCATCACATCAGTCCACCTAAAAACCGGTTTTTTAAAACATTGCATATAACAACATCTAAATCACACCACCTTTTCAAAGCAGAATGAATGTAAGCAAAAGAAGATGATTTAAAGAAAGCACCATAAATGAAAACAATATAATAATAGTAGTAAATAGTAATCAAGTCAACAATATCACAAATCAAAAATTACAAGAAACATCATCTCCCCAAAAGAATGTATATAGCTACTCCAAATACAATGCAAAAGCTCTCATCCATCAACTGCAAACTGAGACTATAGAGAACCCGATACCACAAAAATATCCATCCGTCCATCTCTCTAGAATAGCGAGTAAGCGAGAGCCACTCCAAAAACCATGCTCCCAACCATTGATCCCATCTTCTCTACACCGCTCTGCAATGTCAAACGCAAGATCAAAAAAGCTCATTAACGATAGCGGAGGATCCAAAACACGAGTAAAATAAGCACCAAAGTAATCCAATAACCAATGTCCCAAAAGGACCCGATATCCAAAAGCCATAACGCTAGCTCATATATAAAGTGATCTTGTCATTTAATTAGATGATCTTTTATATAAGCCATTTTTACAAACTAATTGTCTAGTGTTTTTTTCAAGATAATACAACTAATCTCGTGGGGTTAGCTCAATTGACATAACATTCCAATTTCCGTAAAAACACATTCAAGTGAGAATTTACAAAATCCCAAATCTCGCTCCCTAATCCGAAGGTAAGTAGTGACACCCGATGAACAAATCCTCGTTCAGCATTTGGTAAACGACCCGCCAGTAGTTCACTTACACTACTCCTGTTACTACAATGAGATAAATCTTTGGATCTAGAGAAAATTGTGTGAAAATTGTGCCTTAAATGACTCTAGTATTATATTAATTAATTAATTAATATATTGTTAATTATATAGATTAAACAAAATGTTAATCAGTGCAATGTGTAAGTGGGCAATGCAGGGGGTCATTAATGTCATTTTGCAATGGATCCTTGGATGCCTAAAAAACAAGACGACACACGTGATCGCAACCCAAAACAAAAAGGACAAAGCACGGAACACGAGAGACCCAACAGACGCTCATGTTAGCAAAACACACACATACATTCCATATATTTGCTACGGTGCGCATATCACTTACTTACTAACACACGCTCGTGTTAGCAGATCACAACACACATACATACATTCCATATATTTGCTATAGTGCGCATGTCACTTTACTCACTAACAGACGCTCACGTTAGCAGAACACACACACATTCCATATTATTTGCTATATTGCGCATGTCACTTTACTCACTTCCTGATGTGGAAGTGATTCTTTAAAAAACATAGTTTGATAAACAATACTCAGATGGCAGATCTGATGCAAAAAGTGGGGATCATGTATCAGAGGAACATGGTATCCAGGCGCACGATAGCAACTAGCCATATATTGAACAGATCAGGCATTCAGGACACTGCTCAGTACAACACGTGAAACTGTACATCCTGGTTGAAGTTAGATAACATCTAGCAATTTTAGCTAACGTACGCCTTTGTCATTTTTGAAGTTCTAAACATCAGATCTACTATGCCTTTGGAAAAATTAAGCTAATAAGCTAAGTTAATACATGTATAGAAGCTTTTCGTAGTTTTTTACAATTATACCCTTTATTAGTATTCTAGATATATATTTTTTTTGGTCATTTTACATAATATAGTTTTTTCTAAAACTAATTTATTCAAAAAAACTAGTTTATAAAAAGCTAATTTTATGCAAGTTATTAACCAGCTTATTATGTCAGCTATTAACCAGCTTATTATATCAGCTAGTAAAGCTCAGATCTATTAAGTGTACTTACCACGTCGGTAGCAGATGGTGCCGGAGACAGATCGGTGGTGAGCGACGGAGATGGAGCTCCGGTAGGAGGTGCCGGCGGGCTTAAAGTTAACGGAGACGGTGCGGCGGTCGGAGTGACAGCTGGAGAGGAGACTGGTACGGCAGCCGGAGGAGCGGCGACGGGAGCCGGTGGCGGCGATGCGACGGGAGGAGTGGCCGGTGGTGGCGATGCAACTGGAGGAGGAGTTGCCGGTGGTGGCGACGCGACCGGAGGAGGAGTTGCCGGTGGTGGCGATGCGACCGGAGGAGGAGTGGCCGGCGGTGGCGATGCGAGGGGAGGAGGAGTGGATGCAACTGGCGGAGGAGTGGCTGCGACTTGCGGTGGAGAAGCGGCTTGTGGCGGCGGAGTGGTGGTGGTAGGTGGCGCAGGGGTGGCGGTGGGGGAGGAGGACGGAGATTGGCCGCCGACGGAGGAGACGATAATGCAGATGAATGCGGTTAAGAAGATGGAGTTGCGATCCATGGTGGTGGTGGTGAAGGATAAGGTGGAAGCCTTATCGTGCGCCGGGGAAAGGGAGGAAATGTTAACCTAAGCCTTTGTTTTGTTTTGTGAAAGAAGATGCAGAGTGTGGGAAGAAGAGAGGATGGGGGGAGTATTTTTATATAGGAAAAGAAAAGAGGTTTTCTTGATCTGGTTCTGGTGTGGTGGGCCTCATGATATCATAGGTTGCAACAGCAGTTTGTTGAGAGTGGAATTTTTTTATTTCTTTGCTTTCCAAATTTCCAATGCCTTTATGTCTTGTTATTTCTTTTAAGGTTTAGTTTTTTATGACAAGTAAAATAATTGTATAAAAGATGAAGAGGTTTTCATCTTTGAATACATTATACATGCTAAGATGAGATCAAGGTTTTAAATGGTGTCACACTGTGACCAAGCCTCAAGTTTTAGAAGCCATGGCATTTTCTAGACGTGATTTATGACATCAAATTTCTAGTTCATATACAATATTATATATAAGAGCATATATTTTGTAGTGTCATTTAATGAGTTAATAGTAATAAGCAAGTTAAAATTAAGTTATAAATTAAAAACTAGCAAATAGAACTATAAAAAAGTAAAGAAAAATCAAATATCAACCATTAGGAAAACTACACACTAGGCCAAGACGATAAACGTGGTGTGAGACAGACACAAGCCCTGAAGCCATGGCACACCATGACGGCTACGTGACGAGTTTTTTAGAACAGTGGATGAAATATATGATAACAGTTTCCTATAAGTGTAATTTATAAGATAAGTTTGATATTAAAAGTAATCAATAATCTAGATTTCTTCGTATCGTTTTTGCCTTAACATTTCTTTTAAACGATTATTTATCTCTTTTATTACTTAACTCTTCTAACACCTGTGTTAAAAGAAATATTTTAAAGATTATTTTAGTTTAATAGTTAGTCTAAAATAATAGAAACAAAAGAGAAACTATAAATCTTCAAATTTGAGACATCTGATAACTCAATATGAAGAAAGAGATACATTACTTAAATTTTTTCACTAATAGCGTTGAATGCGTTGGTTTTTAATGTTTTAAAAAAATGTATTGAGATTATGAATTTGTTAAACATTTTATAATATAATTAATATTAAAATATTTAAAATATAGTATCTTTTTTACGGTTAGATCTAGTTAAACTAATTTTTGTAAGACCTATTCCTTCTATATGTTATAGGCTTATAGTAGCTATTAAAGATACGCTTAGAGATCGTTTACAAAACACTTATCCGGGTAAGCTCTTATCAGTAAAATTCAACATTATCACTTATCGGGAAAGATTTTAGTCTATCAAAACGGTATTGAACGCTACAATTTTCCCAGTAAATGCTAACCACGGTAAAAGTCTTCACCACCAGGTAAGACTCTTGGTCTTTGCCTTAGCTTTTACCAGATAATAAGTAAGATTTTTTGTCTGGCGGTAAGCACTTACCCGAGCAAACCTCTTAACAGAAAGCAACACTCAGGTGCTGTTTGTTTTTTAAGTGGTGCTGAAGACTGAATCTGTTTCCACTTCTGATTGTTAAGTGGTGGTGCTGAAGACTGAATCTGAATCTGTCAAGACTGTTTGTTTTTGTAAACTGTCAAATATCTGAATCTGAATCTAATTATTCATAAGAACTAAAATCACTAAAATATGTCAACTCAATCAAGTACAATAGTAAACTTTTAACAATCCAGCAACTTAATAAGCTTTATAGAACAATACAAACAAGCTTAATGAGCTTGATGAATAATCCAAACAAGCTTAATGAACTTAACGAACAATCCAAACAAGCTTAATAAGCTTAATGAACAATCCAAACAAACTTAATGAGCTTAATGAACAACCCAAACAAGTCCAAGCTTAATGAACAATCCAAACAAGTCCAAGATTAATGAAAAAGTGAACAAAAAGTGGTTTTACCATCACTTTTTCAGTAAGTGGTCAAAAAGTGATAAGTGGCACTTAATAAAAATAAAAAACAAACAGTCTGAATGGGAAATCCACTGACCGAATAAGTGATTCTCCTCCAAAAAGTGCTGAAAAAGTGATAAGTGGAAAAAACAAACATCCCCTTATTGATTTTGATATATGAGGTGGCAATGCACAAAGAAGTGTGGGATCCAACTTAGGTTTGTACAAACCCAATTCCAACAAGCTCAAGTCTACGTTTAAGCTAAACTTTAATCGAATCAAATGAAGTTAATGTTAATATTCAAGTCACGATTAAAAGTTGGTCCCCCATAAAATAATAATTGTTGCACATAAAAATCTAGCCCAAAAACTGTCACCAGCTCTTTTCTAGACTTCTTTATTAGCTTTTTATGGGTTTTTGTTCTTTATATAAAAATGGGTTCTTTTACCTTTGTAGTTAGCCGTTAAAAAGTGTATTATTGGAAAAATGATTCTGCCTTATTGGTACAAGTAAAAAGTGTATGTGTTATTATTCAATTTGTGGATGTGATACATGAACAAGTAATTCTTGTATGGGTTTATAACTTATTTGGGTAACAAACTATTCGTTTTGTATACAAAATACCATTGAACTATTTTTTGTACTCAATATACCATTGGACTATATTTTTTTACACATTATACCAACCGGTTTTGATGTGGATCTGTACACATTAAACCATTGAACTATTTTTTTTTACACATTATACCATTAACCTTTGATATGTTTACAAAAAAGGAGACAATTCCTTAAACATATGTTTTATGCATACCTTGAAATTGAAATCTGATTTTCAGAAATCGTCATGAAGAGTGCTGTTACGGAGCTTTCAAGTCAACCCGTTAAGGTAATCCTCTTTGTCGTTGTCTGTCTCGGTGTAACCCATGACGGACTCAACCAAAGAACTCAGATCCGACCCGAACCCGTAAAACCCAGTAGAAGAGCCGTTGTTGTTGTTGGTGATGGGTTTTTTCCTTTTCCGGCAAGAAGTCCATCAGTATGTCTTTGTCGTTAAGGAACTCCAGTGGAGAAATGGGTTTTAGTATGCGAAGGAGAAATGCAGAGTGGTGGAGGAGGAGGAGGGAGGTGGTGGTGGTGGTGGTGTCTTGAAGAAAAGAAAAGAATGCCTAATCATTGCCACCTTTTTTGTAAACATATCAAATGTTAATGGTATAATGTGTACAAAAAAATAGTTCAATGGTATAATGTGTACAGATCCACGTTGAACTGGCTATTCCCGGTTGCAATGGTATAATGTGTAAAAAATAGTTCAATGGTATATTGAGTACAAAAATTAGTTCAATTTATTCTATGTACAAAACAAATAGTTTGTTACCTAAATAAGTCATAAACCCTTCTTTACTCCTACAAATATTAATAATAGTCACAAAAGTAAAACAATATGCATTTAGCCGTATATTGATAAATTTCAAATATTTTACTGAATCATCTCATGTTTTTTAATATATTACGGCTTTAAACCTTGTAATAAACATGGTGCGTTAAGAGTTTAATTCGAAATATGCGATGCATTAAATTGTCAAACATTGACATAAATAACGCCACTAATACTAAATTTGAGTTTAACAAAGCATTTAGGAAATCAAATAACATATGGTTGTTAAAAAATGAAAATCAAATAACCCACCGTAATTGGATAAGATTTTTGTTAAACAAATTTCAAATTAAGCATTTAGGTTAACTAATGATGATACCTTATTTGGTTTGTTTACTCGGTTAAACCAAACAATAAATTATATTATAATATTATATATTTTAACGGGGCATGAGAAAATTAAAGATTTTTAGTAGATATTAGTTTCTAGATCATGTTTTTTTTTACGTAAAAGTAGTTTGATTTATCGATTATAAATACATTACATTACTATATATTGGAAGCAAAGACCTTTGAATTGAGAAAATTTTATTGGAACAAGGGTCTAAACTTTAATTGAATTCTTATTCAATTTATTCACTTACCTAAGCAAATAATCTATAACCACATCTTACTCAGAGTCAACTGGCAATAAGGTTTGGGCATTTGGGATCCTCCTCTAAGGTCTTCGGTATGAGTCTTACAAGGCTATTGGAGACTTTCTTGGTTATTGTCCAAGACTTCTGGAATTAGTAGAGGTGTGTGCAAACTGTCTAAACACCTATGGTTAACAAAAAGAAAATCTTATTGGGTAGTTTTAGAAGATGATTTAACCATCTGCATAATAGTCATTCACACATGAACAAAGAATAGGTTTAACTAGTCAAATACAACTTTTACTGGAGAAGAGAACAATGGATATTATTCTACCACTTTATAGCTGAGAAAACCAATAAAAGTAAACGACTAACGAAGTAAGTTCAGATTTACATGAACAAAAATTAGTCGTTCGAAATTGATTTCAAAATCGAGATGCAATGTGCACATATACTTTTAGTACCAATCTAATATATGTATTAAAGGGTATCTTGGTAATTAAACAAGTAAATTTATAACTAGTCGATGGTTGAATTTTGTAGTCCGAACTCCCATATAGTGTGCTGAATTTATAAATATCAAATTGCATTAAAAAATAAGCATATTTTTATTTAGGGAGAATTTCATCTATGTCCTTCTAAAACTCCAATATTACTTCTATATCCTTTCAAACTTTTAAATTACTTCTATATCCTTGTAAACTTTAAAAACTCTCATATATATCCAAATCACTATTTTAATATTTATTAAATCATTTAAAGATCAATAATAATAATTATTAAAATCAGTTATTTATAAAATTACTATATTACCCTTATTTAAACATTTTTTATTTTTCTTAAACATTCATTTTCATCCCATCATATGAATAAACCTCTAACCATAAACTAAAAACCCTAAATCTAAAATCAACAATGAACTAGATTTTAAGACCCAAATAACAATCAAAATACCGATGGAGTAGATGAAATCAAAACCATCGAAAATGAAAAGCAAAGAATTGGTATCAGTGAAACAAAACCATCCACAGAGAAGCTTTGTTTCAGTTAAATAAAAAAATGGAGTTCGCGAGCTCGACACTGAAGTGGGTGTGAGGGGAGTTAGGGTGGGATCGGATGCAGGCTTGCTGGAGGAACCTCGTCGGAGCGGCGAGGAGCGTGGCGGCAACATGCGCTCGCGTCATCTAGTTGTGATTCTGACGGCGGCTTCTGGTTAGGAATGGTTGAGAACGGTGGCGATATCCGACGTTAGGGTTTGCAGGATCGTATTGAATCCAACCCTTGTAATAACATATTATTAAAAATCGAAATCAAGGTGTGATTGAAGTGGGTTTTGTCTGAAATCGGAAATTATACATATCCTTCAAGTTGGATTTGAACGAAAACCAGGGAAAATGAAGGGTTTGATGGAATTAAACCATAAATTGATTAGGAAAGGAGAGTATTATGAAAAGGAAAAAAAGGTATGAACAAAATGAAGGGAAATTGAAGGGTTTGATGGAATTCAACAATAAATGCTTGGAAATCTTGAAATGGAAATTAGAAAAGACAAGATGTATGAAAAGGAAAGAATGTATCATTGATTTGTAGATGATTTTATTTCACTTAAACGAAGATTTTTTTTCCTCTACGAGTTTGATTTGATTTCCCCAATCAGAGTTGATTTGGGGGTTTTTAATTAGGATTTATTGATATGATAAGATAAAGATTAATGTTTAAAAAACAACAAAAAAGTTAAAGAATACAAGGGTAATATAGTAATTTTACAATTTATTGAATTTAATGATAATGATTATTAATCTTTAATGGTTTAATAAATATTAAAATAATGATTTGGATATATATGAGAGTTTTTAAAGTTTACAAAGATATAGATGTAATTTAAAAGTTTGAAAGGATATAGAAGTAATTTTAGGAGTTTTAGAAGGACATAGATGAAATTCACTGAAAATAAATATTAGGAACATAAAATAATGATTTGGATATAGTATTTTTGGAAACACATCAATATTAGGAACATAAAAATAAATAAAACTTTATTTGAAACAGGATCATTCATTCAAGAGAATATACGAGTTCATCAAATATTTATGTATTACATATGACTTTCCAAATTCCAATAGTTTCCAATTATAAGTTTCATTACTCGTTTTTGTCGAGTAATGAAATGGTAATCTATACATATTACAAAAAAATACAAATAGTTTTTAGAGAAGCCACTAAAGCTTTCATTGGGTTGCTCGAGTTACTTTGGGCATAACTAAATTTCAACCCAATAAATTTAGTTTGCCTTAATTTGGTATTGGTTATACATCAGGTATTGGTTATACATCAGGTTGCATTAGATTGATTTCCTTTAGGGGTTTTCAAGTTGGAGTGACAAGGATAGTCAGTTTTTGGCACTCTTAACGGAGGAAAACACAATTACTATCTCTCAAATGAAAGATATTTAACTATATACTTTAAATATATTATCTTCATCTGTAAACTAAAATATGTTTCTATGAAATAATTTGAGAAATATAAATAAAAGAGTGATTACACATTTCATCCCTGTGATTCTAATAAAGTTATAAAAAAGGCTTCTTAAACTTCATTATTATAGATTAACCCTTAAGGTTTGTATTTTGTTCTGGACATAATCTCTCATCCAAACGTCCATCCGTGGTCCACCATATTCGTTGATGACCAAGAAAATTATATGTCTTTTTTGCCAGTTTCTCAATTTTAACATTTTTTCCTTTTCTTTTTCTTAAATGGGTTGAGCCTTGTAAACACATCAGAATAAGAAGATTGTAGCTTAAACCTAATCCCAAATCCTTTAGAGCTTGAATACGACAATTAAAGAACTCATCGGATCCCGCAACCTAACACCATTTACGTTTTTTGAGTTTTCTCGACAGAGCAAGCAAGTGTGACTCCTCCGATTAACCAGAAAATCGATATGAATGGGGGGAAAACCATAATGCTTGAGAAATAAAATTGGAGATTTGAATAAAATCAATTGTTCCGATATTTAAAGGGTCTAATCCAAAAATTTGGATAAGTAAGTGGTGTAACTTTTTCTCACTAAGTAAGATGGTTGAAGATCATCGAGTGGGCCTAGCTTCTTTGACACGTTAGGCAAGGCATAAAACTAGGTTTCTAACTATTTCTCTTTCAGGGAAATGAATGTGGAGTGGGTGACTTGTTTTGGTCGATGAAAAATTGAATTAAGGGGTCAATGTAGTGCAATAATTCAAAATTTTGTAATAACATGATTCCTTGAAATTCAAATCAGTATATTAAGGGCAAACAGTGATGTAGAATAACCATGTTCTACCAAGCTTATGTCTTAGATAGTTTTATTGGAGGTTTGAAGTATGCTATTAAGTCAATTGTGAGAGCATTCAAGCGTAATTAGGTTGCAAGAGCTATACAATTTGCAAGATTGGAGGAAAAGTTTTGAGTTAAGTGAGTCATGTACAGAACTAAACAAGTTGCGATCGGATCTGTTCATTAAAAAGAATCGATTCAATACATTTCTCATGTACTTATGGATGCTATGTTGGATTTGAATCATATTTTGGATCAATCTATACTGATTCACTGCCTCCATTATGTTGTTGCTAACAAATACCATTTTTTATCGTTTTTTTCTTCACCAAAGCCCTTGGAAGCAATATCTATGACGGTTACCATCAAATAACCTCTAGTAATTCTCTAATAATACAATTTTGTTTCCATTGCAAAGGCTTAACCTAAAATCCACTAAGAAATCTCAACATATGTGAGGGCAATAAAATTGTAGAAGTTGTGATCAGCCTTATGAGAGACAACATAAAGAGACAACATAAGTTGTGAGCTACAGTTGTTTATGATTGAAGTTCCATGAGAGGAAGGGGGATATTATAGTATGGCAAAAATGGGACAAGATGCTCCAGATCAACTATACACTTGTAACAAGAACTTCTATACCATGTGATTTAAAGGATCGACATCATATGTTGTCCTCGAGTCTTTTGGAAGGGGAAATATGTTACAAAGGGTTTGTTGAGAAAAGGTTGTGGTTAACTAGAATTGTATGTTAAGCGTGTATACATAGGAAGTGATAGAATTGTATTTTAACATTAAATAAATAAGAATGAATTCTTTTTCTATATTCTTCCTCTTATTCCTTCTTCCTAATTCTCTCATCCTATGTTTTTTTGTCATTAAGGGATAATTTCCACATGTTTTAACTAAAACCCACTAGAGCTACTAATCGTAATTAACTTCTCTAGGTCCTAGCATTAAGCTTCCTCAAAGAGCATGAAAATCACAACTTAAAACCCAAATCTTGATATTAGGGTTTTGCCTTGTTATAAGGTTTTTTCTTGCATTCTGTTTTAAATTGAAGCTTTTATGTTTAGATCCAAGGTTTTTTATTCATTAACATAGAAGGTTTTTGATTTAGATTGAATAAATCCCTTGTTGGTTTGTATTGAGTCTTTTTTATTTACATTTAGGGTTTGTTTAAATAGGTGGAAATGATGAAAAAGAAAGCGATGGTTTGTTATAAGAAAAAAAGGCATAACTTAAAAAACAACGTTAAAATAAAGAAAAGAGTAAAATTGTCGTCATTTTGCCTTTTATCTAATAAAGATATGGAAGCTCGTTAGCGTTAGAGACCAATTCTAACACAAAATGCGAACATTGAGAATTTTTTACCAGTTTCATAATTTTTATCAAACAGTGAGGACCAAATACATAGTTCACTTGAAACTAATTATAATACGTTCTATTATCATATACATTTTCATCCTAAACCGAACCTACTTATATATTTCGTTGGTTACCACATAATCTTTAATCATGACTACAATCACAATAGGCCACCATACTGTTATTTGGTTAATTCTGACAATTAATTAACCAGTTTAAATGTCATATCTAACAAACAGCTGGACATAAGAAAAAGAATGAAACGTGAATCATGATGTGATATGTAGACAATAAGAGAGTGATATAAATCAAAATTTTCTTTTCAATTTTTTTATCTATATACCATTTTATAACTAGGAAAACTTGAATTTCAATCATTTTATATATGTATTTACGGTAATCTGAGATTACTTGTAAGACTCCTAGACCACTTTAGAGTTCTTGGATGAGTTAATCTCGTTAAATCTTTATAACGAAACACCAAATCATCATTGTTGAATATTGAACCTTAATGTAGATTAAATTGAGCATTTACATGAAAAATGATCTTTAATATGTGAAACACAACGAACCTTTGTCAAAAAAATGCATCAAACACCACATAAAACAGATAAAAAACATTGATATATATATATAGGGATTTTCTTTTGTGAACTTTTTTTTGGTATGGGCTTGTGAACTTTCTCCAAAAAGACGATTTCATAGGTTAAATCAATGAAATTTGTTCATGAAATTGTTTAATATGATGAAATTATATTATATGATTCATTTTTTGATGAAAATGTTTCATATTTCGGTATTTTTTACGTAACTTTTCCATTCTTATGAAACTGTTCATATATTTTTATGAAACCTTTTGATTTCACGTAAAACCACCGAAATATGAAACAATTTCAACAAAAAATGTATCATATGATATAATTTCATCATATTAAACAATTTCAAGAACCAATTTCATCATATAATCGTCTTTTTGGAGAAAGTTCACAAGTTCATACAAAAAAAAAAGTTCACAAAAGAAAGTCCCTCTATATATATATAATATATATATATATATATAAGAGAGAGAGAGAGAGATGAAAGTTCATTTGTAAACACAAAAAATGGTGTAAACCGTGTAAACTCATGGTTGCGTAGATTAGATCAAGGAAATTGGTTCATGAAGTTGTTTAATATGATGAAAATGTTTCATATACTTCAATTTTTGATGAAATTGTTTTATATTTCGGTATTTTTTATTCATATAAAACTTTTTTCTTGTTCCTGTGAAACTTTTTCATTTCTACGTAATAAACAACTTCATATGAAACAATTTCATCAAAAAATTTAGTATATGAAACATTTTCATCATATTAAACAACTCCACAAAAGACTTTTCATTAATTTACGTACGCAACCATGAGTTTACACGGTTTACACCATTTTTTGGATTTACAAATGAACGAACAATGATATACGTTAATATCTTACTTGTTTATTCTATTAATCTTTAAAGCATGTCTTTTAGTTAATTTTTTTAAGCACTATTAAAAATGACTTGATTGAATAAATTTCATGATGCATTTTTTGTTCATATTTAATATGTTATTTCATACATATTTTAATAAATAATAAAAGACAAATAATCCTAAGGCAAATATATCCATTTTGATGAGTCAGAAACCAAGAATTTATAATTAATATATTTTTCATGAATAAATAAAAAAATAAAGGAAAAGTGAAAGACACTCAAACAAAGAATGTACATTGAAAGCAAAGAAAATGAAATGAAACAGAAACCATGCATAGTGACCTACCAACCAAACTTTATTTGTTTATGAAGGTGGGTAGGATAAAGCAAAAGCTTTGATTTTTTGCTTTTTAAATGGTTCAAAACTCTCATGAATGACAATACAACAAAGGAAAATGTTACGATTCATATTCTTTTTTACCTAGATGTTATTTTAATAATAGGTTGAAGATATCAGATAAAATTCAAATATATTTTTTCTTTTTCTATATAGTTTTCTAGGATAATATTACAAGTTGTTAGGTCCTCTGTAATGCCAACACTGAAACCCTCTGAATCCTAATGTCATATCAGCGCCATTTAGTTTTTTTCTCTCTGAACCCCCTGAAATCCTCTAAACCCTCACCTTAAAGTGGAGTACCACTTACGCTAAACTAACCCACTTTTTTTTTTTTATTATTTTAATATAATATATAAGAGAAAGAAGGAGAGAAGGAGAGAGAGAGAGAGAGAGAGAGAGAGAGAGAGAGAGAGAGAGAGAGAGAGAGAGAGAGAGAGAGAGGTTAGGCTCGGGCTGCGAAGCCCGCCCACGGCACCTACCCGCTAGGCCGCTACCCCTTACCCGTCGGCCGAGTACCACCAAACCGCAACACCCGCCAAACCCGCCAATGTGAACCCGCTCCCTACCCGCATGTATATGGATGGCCTTATCTTATCTTGTCATTAAAAAGTAGATATAGCAATTTAAGTCCATTTATGTAAACTTTAAAGTTTAAGTTATATTTTAAATATGACAGGTCATATTAGTAAAACCAAAAAAAAGAGCAATTATAGATTTGGTCGCCTTAATTTCGGTTATTATTTAAATACTTTTAAGATTTGTATTTATTCATCATCTCCGTTAACTACGAACACATTTAGTCTTTTGCCATTTTCCTCAAGTTTAACATTTTTTTTTTGTATTATCAATTTTTTTCACCTTAAGAATCAACAACATAAGGACAAACCTAATACAAAATAGAAAATAAAAAACCTTAAAAACCAAATAGATGTGTGATTTATGTGTAAAAGGCTTGTTTCTAGTATTGCACTAGTAGGATAAAAATGTTGTACCTACATTTAGGAGGATATAGTGAGGTTGGATGTGAGACTTTAAAATAAGGGATTGATTGAAACCTAGTCATTAATGTTGCTTAGCATAATAAGCAAAAAAAAAATGCCTTATTTGGAGCATGATTATTAGTTATCCATATAAAGATCTTATTAAATAAATATAGATGTTATAAGTATCATTTGCAAAAAGAAGGGTGAAAAAATGAGTAGAAATAGCAAAGAATGGACAAAATCCTTTTAAGGGTCATCTAAATCGACCCTCGGTACGTTATCAACGACATGGTGAAATCATCAGTGGTGGAGCCACATTAGAGCGAGAAGGTGCAAATGCACCCTCTGACATTTTTCAAAAATAGGCTTCATATAGTCATGATCTGAGTATGTGAAAATGGAAGAAGTGAAAGTAGAAAAAACATGTGAGCTAGAGGGACGAGAGACATTGAAAATGAGACGGTGAAGAATGAGTAGTGGGTAAAATCCATAAAAAAGTGAGTGGGTTAGTGAAATTTTATATATTTTGGTCAAAATTTTAAAATGACCTCAAATTTCTTAAATGAATAATTACAGTTTAACCTAAAAGTGGTATATATTTATTTATTTCATCTAAATTTTTTATAAAAGATAAATAAAATAGTTATACCAATTAACTAAGGACATATCTTTAATGTAAAAGTTCGTGTGAAAAGTTAAGTTAACAGTAAGAAGAGTGACAAGTGGATCTAAAGTTCTGAACCCTTAATATCTTCTAATCCCACATCCTTCCATAAATTATGCTTTAGAAGAGAATTGTTTGACATTTAACTGAATTTCTTAGGCCATAAGTTATGGTCAACCCGAACGGCTCCGGTGACTTGCGGGTTCGTTTGGGTAAGCCCGGGAACACCACCATGTCCCCTAGTTCGAGGGCTAGGGTGTTACATCCCGATCAACAAACCCACCCCCCCTTTCTCTCTATCTTTGTCTTCTTTCTCTCTTTTCTTTTTTTAGTTAATTAGTTAAATAAAATAAAAAGTGTGGGTAAGATTGGGTTGGTACAACACATGCATTGGGTAAGGTAGAAGATATGAGTGAGAAAAGGATGTGGCGTTGATGTAGCATTAAGTATGTTTGGGTAATTTGGATTGTATAACTCATGGCCTTAGGGTTGCAAAATTATAATTCATCATCGAATATGGCTGATATTTAATCAACATAATATCAGATGTTTTTAATATTTATATTTGTTTATTTTGCATGCTTCCCTTCATAACAATTTCTGTCTCCGCCCCTAGAAATCATACAGTCTTGTTGTGAAGATGAAATGTGTGGTTGAAATGGTTGACGAGTTGCAGTTTGTTAAAGCATGTTGCTCAACCCAGGTGAGTTCTAAAGACATCTCCAACTCAAATGACAAGTTCCATAAAGGAAAAAAGGGGTAAACAGAGTAACACAAGTAGCTTGAACTTACATTCAACGAATGTGAGGTCGAAAGTGATTGAGAGGTGATGACGACATTCAAGTTGATTTAAGTTTGTTGTATAAGTTAATATCAGTATTTGTATCAAATTATGTGTATAACAACATCTATTTTTGTAATTAAGGTTGAACTTGAGTTTGGCATTTACAACACATAATTTCCAAGTATGTAGAAAAAAGGTATTAGAATAAACCTTAATTTATATGGTAAAAAAGGAAGGCTGGATAGAAGACAAAGAGTTAACACACACTCTCAGTTATTATCAAACTCACCTGTTAAGTGTTCAGTAAACGATTACGAACATTAAAAATATAAATAATTTTTTTATTTGAACGGCAAGTTAACACACACACTCTCCAGCGGTATCGGGCCTCCAATTGGGCAATCCCATTAATCCACTGCGACCCGGCCCAACCTATGGCTGAACCCAACTGGCAGAGAAATAGATCCCATAGACTGGATCCTCCCATACCGGCCCCGAACCCGACCCAAAGGACCAGATCCAAAGTCTGGATATCTCAAAAATGTCACCCGTGGGATTCGAACCCTGGTAGTGTGGCTTTCACCCCACACCTCCAGGGATGTTACCTATCCAACTAAGCTAACACCCTTTTGATAAAAAATATAAATAAATAAAAAACCATGTACATTGTACGACACTTTTATACCCTTTTGTGCAATAAAACCATCTCAATTTCCAAAATGCTTATGTTGGATCCATGGAAAGGGACCGAACATCTGCAATAAATTTGAAAATTATGGACGTATGCAAATGATTCATCGTAGTCGCAGAGGTTCGTTAGTCGATTTTTTCTTCTTGTCGATTTATTATTTCGGATCACTTTTCTTTAAACATTTATTACCACTTTCTTCATCATTTATTGTTAAAAACTATGTGAGGATAATTTAAAAACTTGTTGCATTTAAAAAAAAAAATGAGTAGTTACATCTTACAAATCATGAAACCATCAAAAGGTTATTTCCTTCATAAAATGGGGAGGGGCACCAAATAAGAAGCATGTGTAGGTGGGGCCCTTAAGCCAGCTGTTGTCTGTTGATTGGCTAGCTGTTACTCTCGTTCCCGTAACTGGAATTTTGTCAAGTATTTTGCCAATTTGGTCCCTACATGATTGAGGAGGTGTATGATAACCAGCGTGGATTGGGTTGTAGCGTATAACACAAATCATATATGATAAAATTAAACCACAATTATTTATCCTCCGACCAATTAATTCGAACCATTATCTTACTAACCCTTAAATTACTTTTTTATTAGTGGTTTTATTTGAAAGATCATATAAGGACAATAAAACTTGGGTCACGGTTTCTTCAAAAAAAAAAAAAAACTTGGGTCACGGTTTATTGAAACATTTTTTATAATTCAATCACTGTATATTAAAAAGGCATTTCTATTTAATTGCTGTTTTATGACATTATTATAAAACACGTATTTAATGGTAACTTTTAGTTTAGTAATTGTCTATCTTAGTAATTACTATTGTTGATGTGGCTTTTGAATTCATAATCATTTTTTTAAAGCTCCGGGTTGATAGACACGAGTGATAGTTGAGTCGTAGCTCCTTGCTTTTCTCTCTTTTTTGCCGTGCAAAAAAAGTTTTCTTTTAAATTATAAATATTTAAACTTTTATTTTGAAAATATGTTTGACAAAATAGATTTAAGTATACTTTTTGTTGGAATTGTTTGGATCACTTTCTAGTTTATTTGAAATTTTAGATGAGTCATGACTAATGTTTGAAAAATCTTGCCGCAACAGCTGTCATGGCACATCTTGATTCATGACTAATGTTTGAAAAATCTTACCTAATTTTTTATTTTTGTTAGAAGTTATATAGAAATTTTTTTCGTACCTACCTAAATTTTTCTAGAGAAACTATATTAAATATTTTTTTAAGCAGTATAATCTTGCCACCATTGGTTTCATTTACCTTATACTGCTTAAAAAATATTTAAGATAGTTTCTCTAAAAAAGTTTAGGTAGCTTCGAAAAAAAATTCTATGTAACTTCTAACAAAAATAAAAAAATTAGGTAGGTCTCGGGACCTGCCTAGAGACAACCTAAATTCACCCTTGCTTTTGTCTTTACGGTGGATTTTGATTTGGGTCAAAGATATAAACACCTCTTGGATTCATTGGTGCATCAACAATGTTTCAATGACTACATGTAGGTTTGTGCTTTTTGGTGTGGTTGACTGGTAGCTATGGGTTGGTTTCCTTGTTATTCGGTTATTGTTATTTTGTTTTTGTTATATGCGCTTTAGTCTTGTTTCGGGTTTCTTCTTAGTGTTCTTGCACTTTTTTGTCGAGCATTCACTTGTTTCCCCATTCTTGCACAATTTTTAACTTTCGTTTTCTTGTACATTCAAGTTATCTTTTAGGGAAAATTTCAGGAAAAAATCTAACGAACTGTCTTATTTTGAATGATTAAGTCTGTGAACTATGTTTTTTAATGTCATTAAACTTTCTCATCTTTAATTTAAGTCCCTAAACTATTTTATTTAAATTAAAAAAACATTAAACCTTCTCATTTTAAATAATCAAGTCTATGAAAATTGATAAAAGTTTAATGATTTTTTATTTAAAAAAAGTTTTGAGACTTATTCAAAATAAGAAAGTTTACTTGTTATTGGACTTAAAAAATTAGAATATGATAGTTTTATAAAAAAAATTTAAACCTTTTCTTTTCTTTTAACAATATTGTTTTGTTTTCAAAAAATAAAAACAATCATAATGAATTGTCTATTTGCATTAAACGTTATTTAGATCTAAAAACTGGATCTTAAAATGCATTTATTATCCTTTAAAACTGAATTACTTTATCAAAAAGAAAAGAATATGCTAGATATTAAATGCGGATTAATATTAAACAAACCCAATATATAAATGTAAATCTAGAAATTTTTTAGGTATTCTAAAATACAAATATACTATCATTCAAAGATGTCTATTTTTACACAACATAAGTACGTGACATAGATGTAAATTAAACTTTGTTTGTTAAATTAACTTTTTGGAATTATGGAATTTCAAAACATATTTTCCCAAATAGAAATTGAATACAACATGCAAATTTCCCAAAACAAACCATTTAAGAGGTGAAGGTTGATTAAAGCATAACCAAAGTTGGATGCATTGATGGGAAGAAAAATCATTAGGGGAGTTTTGCATCTAAAGCAACATACTTTTCATTGAATACTTAGCTAATATGACATACACCTCATACAATATATTTAAAGAAATCATTTCAGTTCCCTACCTACTTAAAGATTTACCATGGTTCTCATAATCAAACAAAAGAGTTGTTCACTAAACACTTACTAGACAAGTGATTATTGATATCGTTTACCTTATCGATTGAACATGAAAAAAACTAATCTTTCATGCTAAAAGGCATAACAAGGACCAAGAGTACATTTGTATCTATATGCATTTGGATCCTGATTCATGGATCTCTTGGTTCTAGGAAAAAGAAAGAGAATTGAGCATCTCATCTTACCTATAAGTGTTTATCGGGTTTAAGATGATTGGTTGAAAATGTTACACGATAAGGTAGTTAATTAAGAGTAATGTATCTTATTGGTAAACACTAACACGATAAACGTTTAGTAAACATCTCATAGATAAAAGAAATTTTCCATTTACAAGATTGTTCCTTTTGGGTTTTTAAAAGAAAGACCGTTAAAACATATTCCGTTCTTATTTAGAAACGAACACATTAAGTTAAATTAAATAGTATCACAAAAGCTACAAATGTAAATAAAAATCTTGAATATTTTTAATGTGAAGTCACTATTAACCATTGCAATTTGCAAAGTGTAGAACCAACGAATGTCTAGCCCAGTGGTGGTAGGTAACATTTTTGCGCTTGCTTTGAAAGATAGGTTGGCGCGGGTTCGAGTCCCGCTTGGTACAAAAAAACCCAAAAGGCCTTATAGACCTCTTCTGCGGTATCCAGCTCTTGACCGGTCTTCGGGTCGGTTCAGGGGGCGAGTCCATGGGTTGGCCTTTGGGTCGACTCATGGGCGCGGGGGATTAGTTGGTGCCCGTATGGATCCGGATACCCCCGGAACGTGTGTATGAGTTAAAATGCCGTTAAAAAAAATTGCAAATGTAGAATACATGCATCTTGTTGTTCTTGCATAGTAATTTATCAACTTAAAAGAAGTATATAGTTGATAAATTAGCTGGTGAGTGATAACTTAATTGATAAAGTAGATAAATAATATGTTTGATAAAATTAAAAACTAACACCAACCGATAAACATATAAAATTATAAAGAATGAATTCTTTAAAAAGTCAATTAGACTATTTCATAATATAACCAAAACAAATTATAAAAATATAAATATGTATATTAATATAAAGAATATGGAAAAAGAAATATCAAAGGAGTGTTAGCCTAGTGGTAAGGCTTGGACACTACATAGTGGTAAACCTGAGTTCGAGCCCTGGGGGACGCATTCTGGAGGTACGAGGGCTTCGGCCTAGAATTGTCGAGGATTAGTCTGGGCCAAATGTTGTATGGGATACCTCTTCCAAAAAATATGGAAAAAGAAACAATATAATATAAAATTAAAATTAAGTTGATTATAATATATATATATATATATACTAGGTTTTAACCCGTGTAATATATGGGGTAATTTTTTTGTCAGAAAACTTATATTGCAAATATAATTATATAAACGATTAGCAAAAGCACAAACGCTACATTATTTTTATAATCCAAAAATATAAACTCAAAATAACAAAGTAATACACTTTCGAGAAGGAAAAAAGAACTACTTACAAAGTTCCAGTTTAGTATTTGCCAGAATCTCTTTAACTGCAAAACAAACACAACCACCCATCTAAACTAAAATACATTCAAAACTGAAACATCCAGAATCATTGAACACTGATTTTCTGAAGATTAAACATTTATTTTTCAAATTTAAAAAAAAAAACAAAAAAAAAAATTTAAATTAGTGATGAATGCAATAAACATAAATTTAAGAACAAACCTGAATGGGGTAAGTTATTGATTAGGATAATTAAAATTTCCCAAAATTTAGTTCTACTCTACAAGAAAAAAAACTCCTTTTTGAAAAAAGGAATAACATATCTATATATTTTGATTAGATTATATTGATAGAGATGGTGGTTAGAGATATGGATTTATACAGGAGAGAGAGATAAAGATTGTTTAATGGTTATTAGAGATAGGGATTTTTATATTATTGTTACATTATTTAAAAAAAATAGGTTGTTAAAGATAGAGATAGAGATAGCTTAATATGGTTGTTAGAGATAGAGATTTATATAGTCGCAAAGAGACAAATGACAAGTGGCATGACATGTGGCAAGAAATGACACGCGACATGACATGTGTCAAGAAATGACACGTATGCGTAGATGAATCTATACCATAAAAGCGCCTATGTATGTGTTTTAGCAGGAAAAATCGGAAATCGGCTCACTAAAGCACGACATGTGGTATGCCAGTTACTCTTTCATTATATATAGATATGTAGGGTTAAGTTATTTTGTTAACCCATTAATTTGTGTTAACCGTGTTAACCATATAACCACCGTTGATCATTTCAATCAATGGTTAAGATTGATTTCCTAAATTAGAGGGAAATTAATTAAATCCTAAAATAAAAGAGGTTGACTCACATATGCAGGAAAATAGGGAAAATAAAGAAATCCTATTGATTCATTTTTTGTTAACACGGTTAACACAAATTTATGGGTTAACAAAATAACTCTCCTCTAAATATGTATACAATGAATTTTGAAGTCTTAGCAAATTTGTGAGAAAAAGGTCTACATTAATTAATACATGTTTTAAAGAAATATTTACATGTAATATAAATAAACATAAAGTTGATCAATCAAAAATATTTATTAATTAGTAACTTCTAAGAAATATAATTAATAATTAAGTAAAATATTTAATTAAAGCATAACTTTAATTTTTATGTAACTAATATAAACATGTTTTTTTTCCGGGTAACTATGGGTTTCTAAGTCAGCTTATACACATCGACTACATCGTTGGTCATTGTGGAGGAATGTCCATGACCACAAAGGCTATGGCAACACCAAGATTTGAACATGCAGTAGATGAGAATTTCCACTACCACCCCCATAAGGCTAGTGTGCTACAACCTAATTTAGAATTACTAAGGGTTGTTCGGTCCGTTTTTATTAAGACCTATATGGATAAAGTTGTCTGTATGTTAACAGATAATTTGTTGTTCGGTTGTTATGCTGGATAAACAACTTGAATATTAGAAAATGACCATTTTACTCGCAATCTATATTTTTGTTTGTAGAAGCCTCCGCAATCAATTTGTGAATCCTAATCTAGTGGTAGACCTACATGTACTTAGAATTTAGATTAACAACATCTCAAGCTTTTCACCTTTCCGTATTCCAAAAGATATTATCTTCAACGCCAAAGAAGAAGAAGCAAATCTACTTGTACTTGTATTCCAAAATCTTACCGACTGGCAATGGATATTTTAGGAAAGGAAAATTTAGGGATCAAAGAGGCCCAAACAAAGAAATCAGTGGTAGAACAACGAACTTTTCACCATCTTGACTGAGGGTGTTATTAAGAACATGGGCTCCACGGGAAGTTAATGGGATGATGCTATGAAGGAACCCTAGCTTAGGAAGAAAAAGACGGGTCAAGAGAAGAAGCAAACAAAGGAAAAAGAAGATGGAAATCACAAGGGGGATGGGATGGGGGGATGGGGATGATGGTAGGACTGAAAGGGAAAGGCAAATAAACGAGTTAAATAAAAGGTTGAGTGTATAGGATGAGTGAAAAAAAATTTGTTATAGAACTAATAGATTGTTATCGAGAACTTGAATAACTATATAAAAAACTTGATATGATAAACAACATATAATAATTAGTATTAATAAAGATTATAATAACAAAAATTGACAACAAGCTTACAATCTTTATTCTAAGGTTATCATTATCCAACCCTCCGAACCTCCATTGTCATATTAGCTTTCTCCAACCCCACAATTAACCCTTTTAAACCTTCTCTGATTAGTACTCAAGCCTCCCAACTGTAACACCCCAAAGCCTAAAGCAACAAGTTGCCTCAATAACTTTGAGTCCAACTAAAAACCATGGTGGAAGTTATTGGTAGCCTATGGTTTGAGGCTTATAAGGAGCTTCCAAATTCTACCATTTATCCCTGTGGAACGAGTTGTTACACCAACCCTCTCTCTCTTTCTCACGCACACCATAGACACGCACAACACACACCCAAACTCAGCGGTGTGGAAACCACCGGTGTGAAAACCCTTCCAACCTGTTGCCGACGTACCAGCAGCCCGCCAGGCCGACGGCTTCCAACCCGCTAAACCCAACATGCCGGTACACATGGCCTAACTAACTTAGCCAACGACAGACAATAAACTAATTGCTAAGCTAACGATAAACAATATGTCTGATAAAGTCTAGCTGATAAAAATGCAAAATGACATTTTTGAAAATAATCTATTATAATATAATTAAAATAAAATTTTAACCATATAACGGGTTGGCCACACCGCTGTTTTTGTGTGTGTGTTGTATGCGTATGTTGTGTGTATTGTGTATGAGAGGGTTGAAAGGGTTAGGATACTAATTAGAGAAGGTTCCAGAAAGTTAATAAGAGGATTGGAGAAAAGCTGATCTGGAGCTGACGTAGCAGTTAGGTTGAGAGGGTTAGGGTGCTGATAGCCTAATTAAAACAAATTATAAAAAGCATAATGTATTTATTTATTTATTCAATACAAACACCATAGTAATAAAAAATAATATAATATGTTATAATTATTACACTTAAAATGATTAAAATTGATAAAAGTCATTGTCTAAAGAAATAGACATAGGGCAACGTGTCGAGAAACATTTGGTTCGTAGGATAAGAGGTTGGGGGAGTGGAATAAGGGTGGGTGCGACCGTACAGTTTTAAGGGGATACAATAACAACGGTAATTGACGTGTATGCATAAAATCCCACCCTCACTTTATACAAATATCCTTAAAAAGTCGTTATAAGGGCCGTTATGCACATTTCAGTCAAATAACGGGGTTTTGCGCCGTTATAACGGCCCAAAACGCCGTTATAACGGCGTTTTGGGCCGTTATAGCGCAGTTATAACGGCGTAACGGTGTGGGTATATGTGCAAAGGGGAGCACCGTTATGGGCATAACGGCAAAGCACTCTTATAACAAGCATACATGTTTAAAAAAATCGAAAAATCGAATCGAACCGTGTAATTTGTAATCGAGAAAATTAATATTCGAGTAACCTGTGATCCAAAAATCTGGAAAATTAGAGTACCCGCCGAGTCAAGGATCGGATTCGATTCTCTAAATTTACTACTCGTAGATACCCGTCCCGCCCCGTATATATTTAGGTTATTAAGAAAAAATATATTTATTAATATTTCATAATAAAATATTACTAATCTTAAGAAAATCTTTATCATATGCCGTGTTTTTTTTCGTTCACCTTGACTGCCATTGGTTTGTCGGTCATATTCGATCTAGATAGTTTTTGCACACCCCTATCGATGACAATCCTTCGTAATCTTATTTTCATCTTCTAAAGTTTTTAAGTGTTAATTATTTTAGTTTATCAAAAAAATAACTCCATTTTCTAATATATATTTTGTGTACGTCAAAACACTTGATAAAATGAGGGTAACCGTGAACCAAACCGTGGGTACCTGCTTCTTTACGGTTCAGTTTAGTGCGGGTACCCACCCTGCACGATTCGGTTTCGGATAATAAAATTAGGTACCCGCCCCATACATACGGTTCTCAAAATTTTCACTACCCGCCCTGCCCTACCTCAGAACACCCCTAATAACAAGCAGGAGTTTCGTTGAGGGCATTAGGGGTAAAAATGAGAATGAGAATGAAATCGATTGTTTGGTTTGATATTATATAACGAAATTATTTCTGCAGATCCATTTATTTTTTATTGATGATCAAATAAAGAATTAAAATTTTATTTCTACTTAGTTGTTTTTTCCTATATGACATTTCATTTATTGATGTTAAATGGAATATCTTTCTTATTTTCAAGTTGGAAGAAAATATTTTTTTACTATAAAACAATTTTCATTAATTATATTGGGTTAATCAAATAACATCGATATAATGCTCATTTATATTCCATTCTCCTATATTCCCGTTTCCATTTCCATTTCTATTCTCTAAAATGAACCAAACACACCCTAAATATTTAACACAAAAAAGTTATAATTTATTATTTTGTCACATTTGTAATATACTTGTAAACAAATTCAGCAAGATATAACTTAACGTTCCATTGATTATTTTATTTTCAAGAGATAACGAAACATGTTCATGGCCCTTAGGTCAAATATTCCTAATCATATATTTATGGGTTGTTTGGTATAGAGATTTGGAAATAGAGAGTTGGTGTCTGATGTTCAATTTCAAAGTAGAGAAATGCAATTCTCTCCATTTTAAGGAGAAATAGAGAGAGTCAGTGTCTGATATTGTTGAATTTCAAACCCGACGACCACCTACATCTGCGACGACCACCGGCGTCGACCACCTCCGACGTCCATCGGCATCGGCCACGACCGCTGACGACCACCTCCGACTACCGGCGTCGGCAACGACCGCCGAAGACCACCTCCGACGACCACCCGCGTTGACGATGACCTGTGCATCTCCGAGACTCCGACAATAAGAGTAGCCGTCGAGAGTTACCGCCCGATGACATGAGCCATCATTTTTCTGTTTCATTTTTTTGATGATACCAAACAAGAGATTAATTTTAATTTTCCACCCTATTTTCATTTCTCTTCATTTCCATTTCCATTTCTCTTTAAAAAAATTTTATCTGTACCAAACACAACCTTAAATTTTTTGTATATAAGAAAGAAAATATATGATCAAGATTATTTATCTATTCAAAAAAATATTTAATTATCTTATAAAGGGTTAATTACTTGGGTGTGTATCCAACTTGTCACGTTTTTTCATTGTATGTACCCAACTTTTAAACCTATCATTGTATGTACTGAACTTTTTAATTTTCTCATTGTGTGTATCAGGTTACCTGCTGAGCAGGTAACCGGTCACAATGCCACATAGGCTGCCACATAGATGCCACATAGATGCCACATAGGATGCCAACTGATTGAGTAAATTACAAATTTGGTCCCTCTAGTTTAATGATTGGTCCCAAGGACCTGTTTTGCCTATTTTGAAAAACCAAACTCACCACCACCACCATCACCATCACCACCACCAAACCACCACCACCACCACCAAACCACCACCACCACCATCACCACCAAACCACCACCACCACCACCAAACCACCAAACCACCACCACCACCACCAAACCACCAAACCACCACCACCACCACCACCACCACAGCCACCACCACCACCACCACAGCCACCACCACCACCACAGCCACCACCACCACCACATTGTCTCCTGTTTTACAACCGTAATTACATGACCCGCATTAATGATCCTCCGATGAGTTTCTCGGGATCGCCTCCGTCGCCAGCCCGAGATTCCGGCAGCCCTGCCGGAGGATGTCATTCGAAAACCCTTCCTCGGTACACTTCTCGGTGACACCGATCCTCTTGCAGACGACCTCCATTGCTGATCGGTAATCGGAGGTCGCAAACGACCTCCATTGCAGACGACCTCCATTGCTGATCTAAAATCGACCACCCAGATCTGAAAGCGACCACCACCAAATCGACCACCCCAAATCGAAATCGACCACGACCACAACCTCTTTCGAAATCGACCACCCCAAATCGACCACCACCACAGCCTCTTTCGATGGTTGATTTCGAGACGTCGCCGGAGACGTGTTGGACTGTTGGTGGTGGTGGTCGATTTCGATTTCGATTTGGACTGTTGATGTCGCCGGATTTTGAACAGAGAGAGAGAGAGAGATAGATACAGAGAGAGGGGGTGTCGGAGGTGGTGGTCGATTTCGATTTGAACTGTTGATGTCGCCGGATTTTGAAGAGAGCGAGAGGGAGAGAGAGATACAGAGAGAGGGGGGGACTGACCTTCGTCGCACGTCGCCGGAGAGAGGTGGTTACGGGTGGTGTGGCCGGAGACGTCGCCGGATCAGTTGCAGAAGAAAGAGGGGGGGGGGGTTATATAAGGGTAATTACAATTTTGGCCCTTGTTCTTTCATTTTATTTTTAAAAAAAACCACAGGGACCAAATCTGTATGTTTACACTTTTTGAAAATAAAAAAAAGAATCCACATCAGATATTACTTGTTCCACGTAAGCAAATTCCAGGTAACAAGTAAATGATTACACACAATGAGAAAATTAAAAAGTTCAGTACATACAATGATAGGTTTAAAAGTTGGGTACATACAATGAAAAAACGTGACAAGTTGGATACACACCCAAGTAATTAACCCTAAAAAAAATAACAAATATTTGCTTTCGTATATGAGGTTTGCTTTTGGGGAACACTAATTTGGTCGTCAGGTACCTTAAATGAGGAAGTGTTATATCCTCAAAACAAAATTGAAAACAAAAGTTTTTTTTTTCTTTACGGCAATAAATTCATACATGCACTCGCAGTATCCGGGCATTCAATTGGACAACACCGACTAATCCGCGGCAACCCGGCCCAGTCCACATAGACTGAACCCGCCCAGACACGACTAAGCGCGACCTATGGCCGAGCCCACATGCCCATAGATTGGCATGCCCGTTGCCTAAACCCGAAGGCCGGCCCAAAGTCCGGGTATCGCCGAAGTGCTACTCCCATGGTTTGAATCTGAGACTTTGATAGTTATTTTGAAAAATAAAGAGAGAATATGGCTAGGAGCTGCTTCAATAGTTGCATCACCCTCGCTAGTTGCCTTCTTAACTCCTAACCTTCAAGTTGCCTATCTTATTCTTATAGGGAATGCTATTTTCAGATATCTTGTCTACTTGTTGAAAGCATAATTAGGATGGCCGATCAAGTGTGTCGAGATCCGCAGGGCAATAAAGGCAAGGTTTCGGGAGGAGTTTCAGAACTTTAAAAAAAAAAATTAACATTTCATTTCTCATTATTCAAGAAATTTTGAGTTATCACTTGAGTGATGTTAGAGCATTTGCAAACAATTTTTTTAAAATAGAGAGATCAGAAAATCATCCTTTTGTTTAATGCTCCAACAACTTTTTTTATCTTGTTCTCAATATAGATAAAATTTTTAAAACTCTAAATGGTTTTTATTCATTCCATCAAGGAAGATTGAACTAATATCATTTTACATAAAAAAATTAAAAGTGAATTAAAACAATAAAACTATTAAACACTTAAATAATATAATTAGTCATGAAAATTTTAAAATAAAGAAGTTATTAAAAAGATACGTTGAAGATGTATTAGACGTAAAAAAACATCATTATCATTTAAAATTTTATGGAGGATTTTAGTCTCTATGATTTATTGTAAATTTTGATTTTCATCCTATGGTTTAGAAATTTCTATTTTTGTTTGTATAGTTTGTAACTTTTGCTATTTACATCCCTAAAATAATTCATACCTTTAGGTTGGGTTTGGTACATGGGACGAGACACAACAGGACAAGACAAAACTCATCGTCCTACATTTGGTGTAACATGAGACAAAACAATAATTCACTCTCTCACGTTTGGTGTGATGTGGAACAGAGATAGGAACTTAGACTAGGGGTGTAACCGAGTCATGACAACTCGCCAGCTACCCGAGATCGACTTGGAAAAAACTTGAAGTTAATTAAACTCGAGCTCGAGTATTGAACTACTTGGATTGACAGGCTCGCGAGCTTAATCCATTAGGCTCACTAGCCTAATCGAGCTCAAGTTTATAAGCTTTTATGTGATATATAAAATTACCAAGTTATTTTTGAGAGAAACTTGTCTAGTTTTGTTATGTCCAGTCCCATGCATACCAAACACCAAACAAACACTTGTTCTCTCTAGTCCAGTCCAATTCAGTCCTACTATTTTGTCATGTCGAGTCCTATCCAATCACCTCTACATACCAAACGTTTAAACTACAAAGAACTAAAATAGTAAAGAACTTTAAACCAAAATGACCAAAACCATAATACGTTATAGATCATAAAGATGAAAATAACAATAAATCATAAACCATACAAACAAAAATCTCAAATTTCCAAAACCATAAGAACAAAACTCGCAATTTTTAACAAACCATAGGGATTAAAACCATAACTTACTCAATTATTTTGCCATTGGAACCAAACACAAGCATAGGCTCAAAGGATACCAAAATCACACTTCACACTCACAGGAAAACAAAAAGAAAAAAACCCTCTCTCACTCTCTTATCCACATTTCCACAGTAAGTTCTAGAACAATCCAGAAAAAATGGCTATGCCTCTAGGTGTTTTTCCGACGTTCGTGGCCGGCGAAACGGCGTCTCCGGCGAAGCATTCATCGTCTTCCTTGAGGCTTCTTACGGCGAAGTTTCAGGCTAATCTGCGCGTTACAAAACGCACATTTGTAACCTACGCCACCGTCTCAAACCCTGCGGCTGAGCCTAAGAAGCGGGTCACCGGACTCACCAAGACCTACCGAGTCTCGCCGGAATTGAAGGATTTCCTCGGCGGCCAGCCGGAGATCTCCCGTTCTGTAGCGCTCAAGGAGATTTGGGCTTATATCAAAGAGAAAGAGCTTCAGGTATACATTTATCTATACTTGATTTTGTTCCATTTCATTTTGAACAATTTAACCAAACCCTATCTGCTAAATACTGGTTCTTCTGCTATGATTTAATTTTAAACAACGTATTTAGGTTAAGAACTTATGATTTCAGAGATTAACAGATGATATTGTGGAATTGAGGATGGAGTTTTTGTGTATATGATTTATTTGGCCAAGTTTCATATAGTTGTTTTTTAGATTAGGGCTATGTTTGGCAAACTAGTCAATAAGCTGGTTGTTAACTTATAAGTTGGCTAGTAGCTGATAAGCTAGCTAACGAACAAATTATGTTTGACAAAAACTAGCTTAATTGTGGTATGTAAAATGACCAAAAAAGGTATATTGGGATATAATAATTAACAGGAATAGGGGTATAATTGGAAAAAAGCTACAAAAAGCTACTTCAAGTAGCTTATCAAAAAGCTAGCTTATAAGCTACTTTTTGTGTATTCAAATGTGTACACAAAGAATAAGCTATCTTATAAGCTAATTTGCGTGTATCTTTAAGTTTCCATAACCTCATGCTTGAGTAATAGGTTTAATCATGTATTGTTGGTTGATGTGTTTTGTTGATCTTAATCCATGAGAGATATGTTGCTAAGTGAAATTGTCGGCACTTATGAGATTTTGCTGATAATATCATCATGATCATAATATTTGGGAACACAAGTTGGTATCCGTTGTGAAGCCAGCTTGATTGGAGATCTGGAAAGGTAAGATTAAGCCACACACAGCTCTATGCAGTGTTTGGACTTGGACAAGTAATCTTTAACAGAAGGTTTTGAATATTTTCTTCTGAAGTTTATCGTATTTCTATATTCCAAAACTCATGCGCATTTATTAGTTTTTGTGAGGCGTAAACCCTTGGCCTTCAAGTAGATTGGTATCTATGAGTGAGCCAAGTGCCGCTCAGCACCATTGACCCTTTTGCAGCTTTTGAATCTTTGTCGGGGAGACATATGATTCATGCTATTATGTTGTGCAATTTCTTACGTTTTTCATGGTTGTCATTCGTACCTCGTCAAGAAATATTTAGTGGAATTTCTGTTACGATCTTGTTGAACGTGGATTTGTTGGCATTTCTCATTTGTCAATTATGCTTTTGGTGTGCTTAAACCAATCTAATGCTTCAATCCTAAATAACTATTAAGCAGGTGAAATGAATTGATGATGGGTGTGTTTGTTTGTTTATTTAGGAGCCAACAAACAAGAAGGTTATCGTGTGCGATGAGAAGCTGAAGACGATATTTGGAGGGAAAGACCGTGTTATGTTTCTTGAAGTATCAGGGCTAATTTCTCCTCACTTCCTCAAGTAGAGTTCCTCTGCTTCCAACTAGTTTGCTAGTAGTTTAGGTTCAAGGTGCTGGATTTGCTTTTGTTTTCTAGTTTCTAAGGGAACAATTTTGGTAGTTGGTTATCATCTATGTTGAAGGGTCTTAGTGGACAATTTGTGGTGATGCTATATATATGTATTGGAGTTCCATTTCATGGACTTGAGAATGGATTCCTACTTGGTAATTCACTGCAGATGGTTTATTCATTTCCCTTTGGTGTGAAAGTGCGTCGGCTCTTAAACATGTCTGTAACGAGTTGGTTTTGGTCCTTAGGCCGTTCTCCAACCGTCCTGCCTGTGGTTTAATGACCTTTTTCTCCTGATAGGTTAGAATCACTGATTATGGACCGGCTACGACCCAAATGTTTTTTATTATTAACAATGGGTGTCCGTATCAATTTGTGTGTACCGTGATTAATTTTCAGGCAACTTTAAAGATAACAGCCGGAAAAATCCTTGGTGGCTTTTTAGAGAGTGGCTTACCAGGAGTATGAAGGCTTAGCTTTTATTTACAAAGATAATCTTTATATCTGCCATTAAATAGAACTTACATATCCACTATTAGTGAAAATGCATATATGTTGAAACATTTTTTTTTCAAGGACACTTTTGAAGAGGAAATTTTCAGGGACAGTTTTTTAATTTCTTTTAGAAGAGTGTCCGGGCCAAAGTCCGACTAATCCTCGACAATTTTGGAGGCTAAACATGGCCCCACTTAAATGTCCACAGGCATGCACACAAAAAGATTTGAATTTCCAGTTAGGGTGCTATGAACCTCCCGAGCCTGCCACAACACAGGAAGACTTTCAAGGACAATTTTGGAGAGTAAATTGAGAGTTCACATGTTTTCACAATTATTTCCCTTGTACTACCAATTCCATTGCATGTAGGCAATTTCTTTCCCCCTTCTATTATAGTTGTCAATATCTCATGAGTTGTCAAAGTTAAAATGTCTCGACTAGGTTTAGGAATGAACTGATTAACGGGTAAATGATTTTTTTATACATATTATAAGTTGAGTCAATATATATCAATTGAAAGAACGTTTGTCATTTGGTAGGATGGGGTAAAATCGAAAGCGAATGAAATCACATTGTAATATTTGCTTGGCATACTGGAAAAGAAAGATATTTTTCGATTAAAGAATCAATGTTACGAGTAATGGTTGATTCGATTTGTATGCCATTAACAAACAATGATCACTTGCCTTACGATTCTTTCCAATTGAAGATGGAAACCACCAAGAATCTTACCCGATAAGAGTCACAACAAGCACCGAGAGTCTTACTTGGTAAGTGATGAAAACGACTCTTACCCGGTAAGTCCCTTACCGGGTTGAAGACACTTTCCAACAATCAATTTTGATAGCCGAAAATGTTATGCGATAAGGCAAGTGAGGGTATATCCTTGCTGGTACGCATTTGGTAAACGACCTCTTAACCAGGAAAATGATTTTTGCGAACCAAATGCCACCTTAGGATCACGTCTAGAAAAAGGATTTTTGGTGAGAAGTGGTAAATGTACCCTTGAGTCGTGTGAAGGTTTCATTATATTTTGTGTGAATGTGATGAAGGTCAATATATATTTTGGTGAATGTGATGAAGGTCAATATATATTTTGTGAATGTGATGAAGGTCAATATATATATTTTGTGAATGTGATGAAGGTCAATATATATTTTGTGAATGCTATGTCACTTGACTGTCTCATGAAAAAAAAAATATATATTTCTCAGATAAAACACAACCCTATTAACAAATCAATTCATTCAGTCCTAAACAATCATGCTTATGAGTAGGAGTAAAAGATGTCTTAAAATAATAATACTTCCCATTTGGAGTTTTTTTGTTATTCATCCAAAAGAAAGGTGCTGTGTAGAAAGGTCCTTAAAACACTTTTAAAGATCATGTACCAAAAGTCTATGATGGAAGGAAATGAAGCAAACAATAAGTTTACAAGTTAAAACCCCCCAAACAAAGCCATGTAACACTAACCACTCTTGGGTTGTTTTTAATAAATGAAAATATAATGATCATTTTATGTGTGCTGAACCAAAAGGGGTTGCTTATCTTTCTTAGAGGAGAAGATATCGACAGGGGCGGTTGTGCAGCCGAGGTTGGTATCGTTGGCCGACGACCCTTTTTGCTGATCAAGATAGATTACTATGACCGTGATGTCGTCATGGAAACGCCGTCTGATGCCCTTTCCGATTTTCTTGATGTCCTTGTATCTCAGCTCCCTCTTCCTTGTAGCCCTCTCAAGGGCTGCTCCCACTAGTCTTTTAGCTATTCCCTGAATCATGAACAAACATTTCAACAAATAAGTTTATAGCCAATGCAAACGCAGTTTCCGCTATTTTTTTTCTCTTCTCTTGGTAACTATGAGTTCCTGGCCAACTCGCCTGCGTTTGATTGGTTTATTAAAGGTGTGTTTACTAATGACTTAATGGGTATTTTGGCTTAATCGCACAGACGTATAATGTTGTTTTACGAACGACTTAATCGCTCAGAACATGGCTTTTTCGCACAGCCCATGGAGACCACTTGTCCCCATATAGACACTATCTTGACACATATACCCTTGTTTTAACAAGGGTTTAAAATAAAAAGCCCCATTTCTCTTTTCACGTTCTTTACCCTAGCCCATCTGATAGTCATCTCGATCGTTCACACGTTGCATCCAGGTAAAAAAGTAAACAACAATATATTTTTATCCAGACAGACAAATTTATCTAGAGTTCTAGACAGACAAATTTACCAATACAAGAATCGAAAATTTGGTAAACAACCCCTAAGTCTTGTATGAATAATGTTGTATGTGTGGATTAATCTGTCTATACAGATTGGATTTTTTTTCTTTCTGTTTGGGAGGTTTTTTAATAGACCGTAGGAGCATGTTTGATGTTTCTTTAATTATGAATGATATGTTTGGAACAAAAACTTAGGTTTCTGCATAAAGCTCTCCCTAGAAGCTTACTAATTAAGCCACTTTTTATATCGATACCTCATTACCAAACAGTCATGTATAACTAACCGAATACCCTATGAGTCTCATTAACTTCACTGCTAACAAACATGCCCCAAGACTTGTAACACCATGCCACAAGCTTTATCCACCAGAATAATTTCTTGGAGTTACATTTTGGTCGAACATGTCAACTTCATTCAAATGTCCATAACGAAAAGTTCTGTAGATGTTTAATTATCAGAAAATTTACCTTTAACAATATGGGTAATGAACTTATCCATTTTGACAAGCACATAATTGGAGAATAGACACTTACTTTTAGCTTTTACATAAAGACAAATAAAAATAAAAATACGGATACTTACTTTGGGGCAGAGGGAGTAACTTTTTCGGTTTGTTGATCCTATTTACCAGTACAATGCAAGAAATGAGATTGTTGGGAAGGAAACCAAACTAAGGCCCAAGATGAAAAAAAGGCTATAGGCTTGATGCAATGTTGACCCAAGAAGGTCGCTAAAGGGTGAGTCCCTTGCCGTTTAGGTCTATCTTTTTGTTTTTCTATTTATTTGTCCGGAGCACCACCTCCTTTCAAAAATAAAGTTGCATAGAAGTTAACTAACCGGTCTTGGAGACTTGTGGACAATATCTACTGCTTCTTGATCACTTATCTGCTCCCAAAGACCATCTGAAGCAAATATCAGAAACAAATCTTGAGGCCTAAGCTTTCTGGAGAATATGGAAGGCTCTGCTGTCAATACTGGTCTTTTCAGAGGAATAGGATTTCCAAATTGCATAAAGTATGGATCCCTGTTGAATTCAGGCTTTTTCAAATAGAAGTCACCTATGGATCTTGAAACCTGAAAAGAAAAAAAAGGTGTTCCAGATATGATCACATGTCAGTTTTAAGTGGATGGAAGAAAGGTAAGAAACATTGGAAAGCATCTAATTAATGGGCATATACTCGATTTGTTGCACAACACAAAAGTTTGCAGAAAATGGATGTCATATAAGCCATATCGATAAACAAGAGGAAAAGGTAGAAGAACATATCATCTCTGGAGGCCACGACATGTTGAAAGTTGAGATCTTCATGTATTGACATCATGCGCAAAAGACTTGCTACCATTAGACCATGGCCCAAAGTAAAACATGTGGTTCCTGGGAAAAGTGGGAAGTATAACCCCTTTTAGAAGATTGCTAAAGGTGTGATCATGTGATGCTTCTTCTAATAAAAGTAAAAGGACAGAGATTGAAGCAATGCAGAACAAGATAGATACCAACCACCCTTAAAAAGTCTTTGCTAGCAAGCAATTCATGGGTGTACCGAATAACTTTCTTTCAAGAAAGCAAAAGGCAAAAAAGGAAAGGTGAGAGAAGCTGAAGAGAAATTAAGCATTCTTACAGAGACCAACCGAAGCAATAGCCCTCAATTCAAGCTAAAGGATCTCAGTCATTCCACAATGAAGGGAAACTCAAGCTTGAAAACAAATCTCTCTCTTTTAACGGTTAACATGTCCATGGTGCATTCCCAATCCAAGAGGCTGATTTCTGATAAATGACTTAAAATCCAGTCTCTAATCTCTTAGGGAACCATACAAATATCGAAAAGACAAATTATGCACCTATAAATATGCCGATAACAGGAACCATGATCTTAAATAGACCAAACAAACATGCAATGGAGTATATATAAGTATAAACACTTGAGTCTAATAGGATTGATGGAATTATTATGCAATATGTTAATTGATTAACACAAATACAATTTGGTTTACCTGAATTATACCCTTGATTCTCCAAACACCATGACAATAAACCACAATATGTGAATCACCAGGATGCTGTGCTTCAACCTCCTTCCTCACCTCTACAAAAGAGACATTATGATCTCTCGACAAACGCTCTGCAATCACCGTTGCCTTACCCTTGTCCAGAAACTTCTGGCCAAGGACCACTCTTGAGTCCCCTAGGTTTGCAACATACAATTCATCATTCGTAATAAGACCAACTAGACAACATGATCCAACCGAAGCAATCTGTGGTCTAATAGGCATTGAAAGCTTCACTAATCGTAGGAATCCTTCCTCTGTAGCGCTGAATGCCTTCTTTATAACATCCACAGATATACCTCCTTCCTCCGTTGCAAATTCTACAAACATATTTTGAGCAATTAATCATCATACAAATACATAATCACTTCAATTGTGAATCAGGCCACATGAATTGAACAAAAACAGACAAACATTCCTTCATATTCTTCGAGAAAAATCAATGAACAATGAGACGTTTTTGAACTGTGTAGCAAATTCTACAAATATATTTTGAACAATTAATCATCATACAAATACATAATCACTTCAATTGTGAATCACGCCACACTAATTGAACAAAAACAGACAACTAACATTCGTTCATGTTCTAGGAGAAAAAATGAATGAATTAACAAGGAGATTTTTGTGAACTGTTGCAAATTCCACAAATATATTTCGAACAATCATCATACAAACATATCAATCACTTCAATTGATGAACAAATTGTGAATCAGGCCACATTATTTGAACAAAAACATATAATTAACCTTCGTTCATATTCTACGAGAAATTAAAAATGAGTGAATTAACAAGGAGACTTTTGTGAACTTCACTGTCGATTGTGAGGGAGAATATATATATATATATATATATATCATATATGTGAACTTACTGTCGATGAAAGGGAAAAGGTGGCGATTAACGAAACGAGAAGCTTCTGGACCGCCGTGGCCGTCGTAGACGCCGATGTAGGTGGGCGGAGGGAGAGGTGAAGACCTGGCTCTGGTCCTCGAGGCTAGAATTGGCTTGAACGACGGCGATCGAGAAATCACCGGAGGCGTGAGGCTTCAAATCGGCATGCCATAGGAGTTCATCGGCAGTCCGTTGTGGTAAGCATCTGTCAAACGGCTTAACGCATTTCCGTAACATGTTTTGTTTAATTTGTATCATGAAAATTGAAAGAGGAATATGAATGAATATAGAGAGGATTCTGTGGAAATCAATGGCGATTGATATGATATGATGATGATAATTGTGTGAAGAGTTAGGGTTTGTTGCATGAAGGATGGAAAGAAGGTGGTGGTGGTGTTGATATAGAGGAGGCGGAGGAGAGAAGGAAAGGAGGGGAGAGAAAGTCGGAGGAACGCCGCGTGATGATGATGACGGCCACCGAAGACGGTGGCGCGTCGTTTTTATAGGGAAAACTTTAATTGTGTTCCCTTTTGTAACCGATTTACGAAAACTTTAGAGACTTATTTATGTTTTATACTTATTTTTTTAAAATTAGTGATATTTGTTTGTCAAAAGTTTATTTTAATAATGTAATAGTATTATGATATATTGTAAATAAGAAGTGTTTAAGTATATAAATATATAATATATATAGAGAGAGAAGGAGATAGAAAAAAGTTCAAATAACAACTGCTAAAATAAATACAAAGTAGAGAAATGATGTTAATCGTTGATACGATTGAGATCATAGTCGACTGGTCAAAGATTGCGGCTTTGATCGGTTAATGCCGTCATCTTTGACTAGTTAACTATGATCCCAATGTGAACTCAATTTTGGTTATGAACGTGAGAACCAACAAAATCGTACCATGTGGCAATCTGAATCGCTTTATTCGGTATGAATATCATGCAGACTGAATGAAGCTTTATCCAGTCGAAATAAAACATGAATATTCAAACTGAATATCGTCACGTGGCGCGATACTAGCGTTCTTCACGTTCACAATGAAATATGAGTTTACATTTGAACCTGACAAATATATAGGGTTAGGTTCAAATGTGAACTCAATTTTGGTTGTGAACGTGAGTACCACTAATATCACGCCATGTGGCAATATTCGCTCTGAATATCATGCATTATTCAGAGTGAAAAAGGTGTCTAAGCTTTATTCACTCTAGATAATGCATGATATTCAGAGTGAATATTGTCACGTGGCACGATTTTAGTGGTCCTCACGTTCACAATGAAAGATAGGTTCACATTTCAAAGTTCAAATGTGAAGTCATTTTTGGTTGTGAACGTGGGGATGAATCTCAGCCAGCTCATCCGGTCAATAAAAGTGGCTTTGACCGGGTCCCCTCGTTTAATAATCTCCACCATCCCATGAATCGCGTCAATCCTCCATGATCGTGTCCACCGTAACCGAATATGTGTGCCCCGTGGCACACTCTCGGTTGTCCTCACGTTCACAATGAAAAAGTGATTCACACTTGAACTCACCCCTATATATATATAGAAAGAGAGAGAGAGAGAGATAGAGAGAGAGAGAGAGAGGGGTTCATACAAGAACAACCCAATTTGCAAGAACAAAGTAACCAAAGAAATCATATGTGATTTTGTGCTGCGATGGAAAAAACGTGTGTATGCCACTCTCCGACAAGGCGAGTGGATGAGCCGCGAGTGGGCGTCTATGCACAAAATCACTCACATGTGATTTTGTTGGTTCCTTCATTCTTTCAAAATGGTCTTGTTCTTGTTTGAACTTAATTCTATATATATATATATATATATAGAGAGAGAGAGAGAGAGAGAGAGAGAGAGAGGAAAGTTCAAATGTGAACCACCTTTTGGTTGTGAACGTGAGGACAGCCGAGAGCGCGACACATGACGGCTTTGAGTGTGGTCCCCCTCTTTAATTCAATGCCCTCCCATGAATCGCGCCTAGTCATCCGCCGTAAACTTGACGTGGCGCCTAGTCATCCGCCACATGTCGCGCTCTCGGTTGTCCTCAAGTTTACAACCAAAAAATGGTTCACATTTGAACTTTCCTATATATATATATATATATATAAAGGGATATTCAAGGAAAAACCTCAAATACCCAGAAAACTATAAAACCCACAAATCCACTTATGTGCACGAGTAATTTGTAATATGAACACGTACGTGTGCATAAGTCAAACACAACTTTAAAAAAAATCTAAAAAAGACTTGCATATGGGTTTTTGTAATATGCACAAATACATATATGTAGGGGTGAGCAAAAACCGCCCTACCCGAACTAACCGCCCGAAAACCGAACCGTAAACTAGGCAAAAAACCGAAAACCGCCCTACCCGAATAAAGTTTGGGATCGGGTTGGGTTGCTATTTTTAAACCCGAACCCGCCCGAAACCCGAACTTATAAAATTTTTTCTATAGATTATATATATAATATATAAAATATATATTATATATTTGGAGATGTTGCTTATAAAAAATATTGGGTTGCTATTTTTATATATATATATATATAAAATATTCTATATATTCTATATATATATATATATAAGGAGCTGTTGATGTTTTGTTTTATATATATATATATATATATATAAAGAACTTGTGTTTTTGGTTTACTTAGTATATATTATGATTACTTATGATTATTACGGATTTATTTAAAAGTATTTAGTATATATAATTTATAAATTAAGAAGTTGAAAATTTGGTTAAAAATTGAGTTGGATTAAATTTTTTAAATTTAATCTGAAATGGGCTGATATGGGCTTTTTATCTGAAATTCGGTCAGGCCCAACCCGAACACGTCCAACCCGAAAATTTTGGTCGGAGAACAGTTTGATAAAATCCCACCCGAATATTTCGGTTACCCGAACTTAAAAACCCGAACCCGCCCGATACACACCCCTACATATATGCATAAGTGTATACATGCCAAAAAGAAAAAAACAAAAAAAAATCTAAAACAACTTATTAGTATTATTTTTAATTAAAAAAAAAACAAAAAAAACACATTTTTATAATTAGTATTATTTATTTGTAAAAAGTTTATTTTAATAATGTAATGGTATTATGATATATAAATTTGTGTAATGTTATTATATTTTAAGTTATTAATATATATATATATATATATATTTGTAAGTTAGAAAAAGACATACATTTTTTATATATTTAACAATGTATTTTTATATTTTAATTTGAAACAATTGGCTTTTTAGAGCATCTCCAACAGTTTCTCTAAAATAGAGAAAACTAAGTTTTTGTTCTCTATAATGCTTCAACAACTTCCCCATCTAATTCTCTGAAATAAAAAAAAAAACTCTAAATTAAGAGAATTCTCTAAAACTTGATGAAAGGTGAGAGAAAATATTTTTTTATTCTTTTCCACCAATCACATATAACTATTATTGTTTGATATATATTTTATAAATTAAAATGCATTGGGATGATAAATTATACAATATTTTAATAATATAACCAGTGTTGAAGTCTCTAAAATAGATAAGTTGTTTGAGTGAAATGCAACCTTATATAGAGATTTTGATTTTTGAATCTCTATTATAGAAAAATTATAAAGATGCTGTTGGAAATGCTCCTAAATAATCAATCAAAATTGCAAGATTATAGGCTTCCAATCTTTTTTGAAAGAATAAGATTTCTAATTTATAAACTGGCTAGAGTTGGACTGTAATTCAAGGTATCTATACAGTATTATAAAAACGCGCTTAAATTATAAATATCGATTTTTTAAATAACAAATGTGTAAGTGGTAAGAAAGTCTTTAAGTATTTTTGAAGTTTAGATCTACACATTACAACTTTTTTATGAGTAATAACATCAATATGCTTAAATGATGGTCTGTCAACTTTGATTCCATGGCTCGCCCACCCATAGCACTGGTTGTGTTTGTGTTTGTACGATGATGTCTCTATAATTTGAGAATATGAGCAATTTTTGGAAAGTTTTGGTCTTTAGAATAAAAATCCAAGGCACACACGCGCACATGCACACACACATGTGTTCGCATATATACACACATGACACATTGGTATAATAATGATGTATTACAATGTATTTAATATTATACAATTTTTTAGAAAATTAAAAAATAGCTAAAAAGACAAAGATACTCCTTAATTAACGGAATTTTTTTTGACGAAATTAGTGACTTAAACCCATATTCAAAGCAAAATGAAAAACCACAAGAATGATTTCTAAACTTATCAAAGTTCAGGTTCCATCTTCTAACTTTTTGTTGAGGATGAAAATTGAATTTTGATCTTAAAAAATTTTGGTTTTTCTTTTTTGGAACCATAATAAAAATCTCTAATTTACAATTTCATGAATTAAATTATTAGAAAAATCTTAGAAGTCATATTAGATCAACTTTGATTCCATCGTAGTTTAAAGAAGTAATTTGTATAAGATTTTTAAAATGTTAACCCTGAACCGATTCATGCAACGTTGCCTTGAAAAATAACATGTAGGAAGCAAGTTAGGTATACATGATCCGCTAGATGACTTACATACGAGTCTGATGCATACAAAAAAACTCTTCTCTTAAAGAAATTGAAATTCCAACATTACAACACTTTCTCCGTTATGCCATTTCGAATCACTTTATGCTATATTTTAAATATTAAATAAAACGCTTAAACATAATTAAAAGCTTTATGACAGTAGTTGAAATATGCTAACTTATTTTACATACTCAAATAAATTTTAAATTTTAATGTTCACCTCTCTCAAACTAATTTAACGCCGATTTATTATCATATTCTAAAAAATTTATTGTTTTCCATTACTAGTTTGAAATAGCCACCTAGAACGAACCGTCCTAGACTCTCGGTACATCATGCTCCAAAGATAACATTGTTTGGTGCATCGACTACCACATTGTTCTTCGATTCTTCAAGGCTATACCAGCGATGCTCAATTGCATGCTTCCAATGCCTATCAAGAGTCTTGATTTGCTTATATGTATAGGCTATTTACGCTATAATACAAACTTTAGTTCTCTCATTCTCTTTAGGATTCAATATAACTTTATAGATTAAATTCTATTTGCTTCTTAAGTAAACCTGTTAAAGGACATTTATCTTGCAGGGAATAAGTTGTATCAATTTTATAATGTGTTTCTTCCTTTAAATGTTGGCAAACTTTCGAGTTGTTAAATGGTACATTGAGACGATTATTAAAGCTGTGTATCAAAAGGCCCTGCTAGGGTCTACAATTCGTTGTTTTTGGGATTAGGACCAATAAATAAATCGTTAAGTCTTAAAACAGGACTGGTTAAGACTACTCAAATAAACAATTAGAATTTATTATATCAAAGTTTATTTCCTCTTAACTTTTGCTATATTTATCAAATACGTCCCAATTTTTTCCCAACCCTTTTGCATCCCAGCCACTCATATGGATATCACGTTTCTTTTACTTATCTTTAAGATTTTTTCAAGATATGTAAATACGTGTTTGTTATGTTTTATTTTAAAAATAACTATTTCATTTTAAATGATTATGTTTTTAAATTATTTTTCTAAATATAATAATTATTGAACTTTTTCAATTTGATTATTTTTACAATTTTTTGTGTTCTCATGCTCAATTTTATTTCTTTTTCCTTTTATGACAAATGGAATCACATGATTTTGGATCCATCACAGATTAACCGTACGAGATTCATGCAAACCTCAACATATTGAATTTGTTCCGAATCATGGCCATAAAGTTTCGGTTTGGTTCCATCACAACATCGTTTTAGTTGATGAGAAAAAGAAGAGTACATTTTAAAATAAATCGGAAGAAAATCCATGTTGAAACGAAACCTGAATAAATCATTCATGAATACAAAGGCCTCTTCAGAATTAAGAAAGATGGCGTTAAAACTTAAAACCACACATTTAAATTATGCTTCAACTGAGATATAAATTGAAAATAAGAGTGGCTAGCATACTTTTGATCTATTTTCCCATTATCTCATAACAAGATTTTAGGTAACTAAGTAGTCATGCAAGTAGGATTAAGAGGTGTTGAAACCACTTGATCAAATTCTATAGATGCTTGAAACTTTGCTTCTAAATTTGTAGTGTAAGGATGATTTTTTTTCTAAGTTAGTGTATAAATCAACATTCAGTTTATTCTATCTTATACCTATTATCTAACAAAATTTTAGTTAACTTGCCTAACATGAAGTTTTTACAGAGTAGGGTAATGGATTAATTCCGTAACAAAATGCGATAGACATGATTGTTTCTGGTAAGGTAACCATTTCATTTTAGAGACTCAAAGGCATAAAAAAAACCACAAACCATATGGCGAAATCTGTAAGCCGCTCTAAAATAAAATTTGATTATATACCAAACACTAAGCATCGGTTACGGTTTTTGTTTGTCAACGTTAAAATTCAAAATTAAGTTTCAATACACTTGTAGCTTCTCATTTTTCCAGCAATGCTCTCCAATCGTAGTACAAAACAAATAACAAAGGTAACACCATTAAAGTTCATAAAATTATCTACAAGGACAAATTCAATAGTTGCATAGCTACAGCTCTGGCCTTAGTGAATCCGCAACCACATTTAGTTGATTTGGTCGTTATCCGGTCTTAGGGTACAAAAAATCAACATTCGGACCCGTAACTGAACCGATTATATTGATCCGGGTCATTTTTGGTCTGGTCCTCGGTCTCCAATGGAAAAACAAATGTTAGGACCTAACCTATTCTAAGGGAAACTTGACCAACTTTTCTTCTCCATCCTCCTACTCCATTTTCAATTCTGCTGACTTTACCTATTTTCCATTTTACACCTTCTCATCTCTTCAATCTCTTTCCTTCTCCCATCCAATCCAACTGTTTTGTGTTCTTGATGATTCATCGGTTTCATGTTTTGATTTTGAGAAACCAAAAACCATTTGAACCCACAAATTTGGACTTGGTTCCACTTATTCTCAGGTGGTATAAGAACCAAGTTCTACCACTCTACGTCTCTGCCGACCCCATAAGTAGGGACCACCACCCAATAGCAGAGAATCTCCTAATTGTTTCAGAACAACTAGGAAAATAATCTTAACCAGAAAGAATTCAGTTAATATACCTATCTAGAAGTTTTCGCAACTCAACCATAGACGATGGAATGATCAAAGATTTGACCTTTTCGAACTTTATCTGTAACTCGCGAAAGGCCCCGAAAACAAAGAGATGTGTACAAACAAGATATGCAGCAACAAGAAGGAAAATGATTGCTTAGAGGAAGTGAGGAACTCTCCTCAAGGGCTCATTTCAGAGAGTAATATGGGGTTTTACATATTCTCATCTTTGTTGTAGTTTCGCTTCTTTATAGATTTTCTTGCTCACGACTCTTTGATCTATTTACTGCATTTACCTACACCACCAAGGACCAGTTTTTTTCCCGCATGAAAAATCCTGTTAGCAGCTACTGTGAACGCATACCAATTGTTCAAAAGGCTCAAGTTGTATCCATTAGACATGTGGAACCCTTGCATTTTACTCTCTAAAAGATCCCTATGATGTTAACAGGCTAGAATGAGGCAGGTGGGTCAAAGAATTGTTAAAGTTTTCGGTGACATGGGTAGTTTAGTAATTTACCAATCTTGGTTCTTGTCTCAAACTCTCGGATTCTTTTGGAAAAAGTCCAAATAGGCTGTGCCTAGATTACAACCTTGGCAATTTGTTAATCAAGTTTCGGTCGTCTGAGACTAGGCCTGGCTACAGAAGGTTAGCATCTGGACTCGAACCCACCCGGGGTAGCTGAGCTAGGATATTCCACCACATTCCCCCCAGGCCTTTTGCCAGTATGCCACCACCCTTGTGGTTAATCTCAAGGATTCTTTGTTCCACCTGACACAACACAACCCTGCCCCAGTTTAATGTCGCGCCAACATGGGACAACAAGTTTTTGCTCCATTATATTCTATCATATCCCCTCATGTGGCACGTCTTAGAGACCACCCTAAGGAATTGTTTCTAGCCGATATGTGTCCCCCAAATATTCCACCAATTCCATCCAAGGAGCCAGTAACAACTAACAAAGCTATGAGAACAGTTTAAGGTGATTTATGACAGACAGAACATTAGCATATTTTTAAGTACTCACAGAAGTCAAGAACTTGGTACAGATATATTGATTGGCATGTGAGTTCAATAATTAAGGATGATGTAGGAGAAATATTCAGAGATAAATAACTATTACACATTACCTAGTTGAAAGATGATGCTCAGACAGATAACTCTGTTTTAGAGATCAAAATCCCGTCCGTGTCCGCATAAAGGTATTCCCCGTCCCAGATTCTAGTCCCAGCAAATGCAACAGGAACATGTTTCTCCCCAACTCCCTTCTTATTAGCCTTCACCGGATGAGAAGCAAGCGCTCTCACCCCGATGTCACAACTGTTGATTTCATCAACGTCTCTTACACAACCGTTTACCACAATACCAGCCCATCCGTTGTTCTGCGCTTGAACCACCGGATTTCCGCCCAGTATTGCACACCTCAAGCTTCCACCACCATCAACCACCAGGACTCGGCCGTTACCCTTCTCCTCGAGGAATCCACGGATCAAAACATTGTCTTCAAAAACTTTGAGGGTGACAACTGGACCGGAGAATACTTGGCGCCTGCCATATATCTGGAAAACTGGTTGGAGTGCACGAAGTTCACCACTTACAATGAGTTGAGGGTTTGCATCACAAACTTCAGCAGTTGTAACCAAGGCCATCTCCTGTAATCTGCCAAGAATATCATTTTCTTCTCAGATTGGTAATGTGGAGATCAGAATATATCACAAGGTAATTCATATTTCATTTGGAAGCATTAAAACTTGTGTGCATAATTGCATGGAGTGAAGCAAAATAGCAGTGATTATATTTATATGATGGACCCAAATGCTATGGAGTGCCCAAACGACTTATGCATTGGGTTGGCCTATCATTGAACTTCAAGAACCAGCATATGCTACAATGAGAAATTTATTGCCAGCTACGACATAATTTGGTAAAAATAAGCTACCTTGTAAGTTAACTTATAAGCTAGTACATGTTTAGATGGACCATAAGCTAGCTTTTTGAAGGCTAAGGAGAATAGCATTTGGTGACTTATGAGACCTTTTATGTTTTTATTCCAAATATACCCTTGCTACTTTTTACACTACCAATTTTTAAACTTGCTTTTTTTGTCATTTGACACTCATATGCTACCTTATCAGCTAGTTTTTGCCAAACACATCTAATTCATCAGGTAGCTTATCAGTCATAAACTACCTTATCAGTCATCAGCTAGTTTATCAGTCATAAGCTACCTTATCAGCTAGTTTATCAGTCATAAGCTACCTTATCAGCTAGTTTATCAGTCATAAGCTACCTTATCAGCTAGTTTTCCAAACATAGCCTAAATGTTCTTAAAGGTATCCCATTCGGTTTGGTCATCAAGATTTTCATTTTTGTGGTTCATCTTTACATTGTGCGAGAATTAACGAAAATGCTATACTTTCTTAGTCCTATTTATTTGTTGTGAGAAGAAAGGAAGATGGACCGTAATATGGCAGGACTACAATTGATTTTATTTTCTTCTATGCAGATGCAGGATTGTGCAAAACAGAATGATTCTGCTATTAGACTTGGAGTATGGAACATCATCAATTCATCACCAAAAACTTCTCCAAAAATCACAAGAGAGTGCCACAAGAAACAGATCAGTAGCTAGCAAGCAATTGCCATTATAAAAAGCACAAATTAGGTTCATTTCCTTCACCCATCTATGTAATGTGTGGCAACTGTCAAGCCAAAACTTCGTATGAAGTTTCCGGAAGCTAGCCACAGGGGCCATTAAAAGGTGAACTAGATTTGTAGCTTACTATAAATAGGATTAGAAATTGGATCCACCTTTCACATGTAGATTGTGAAAATTAATTGCTGATGTTGACCTTAAACTGTCAGTTAGCTAAAGTGAAAATGATCACAAAGATAAATCGTTATTTATTGCACAAAGTGTTTAAAAACAAAAAAGAGTGCATCACCAGCACTTCCTAGGGCCAAGCATCCTGGTCCTCACATAACCAAACAAGTTTTAATTATGAAGTTCTGACAATATGAAATTTACTAATATTGGGATGATCACAATCTTTTAGATGTAAAATAGATATAGATTTTAGGAATTTTCAAGAAACATTTAGGCTGTGTTTGGCAAAAATAAGCTTAGCTTATAAGCTAGTACATGTTTGGATGGACAATAAGCTAGCTTATTAAAACACTAGTTGTAGTAGCGTTTCAGGAGCTATTTGTAGTTTTTTCCAATTATACCCTTATTAATACTAACTATTATACCTCAAGATATCATTTTTGGTCATTTTACATGCTCATAAGCTAGTTTTTGCCAAACATAATTTATTCATAAGCTAGCTTATCAGCTACCGGTTAGCTTATCAGCTAGTCTAACAAACACAGCCTTACTAACGAAACTGACATCTATGGAGCGTGTTACAAAATAGAATAGAATGATGTTGATGTTAAATATACAACAAAAATCCAATGAAATTGGCCTTAAATAATAGCTATTAAGTTCAGAATCCAAAGTTAAATTTGTAAGTTTCGGTTTCAGAACAAGGAGTAACTTAAAAACCTTTTTCCAAGAGGATTTGACCTATCTTAAGTGAATGAATTCCACAAGGATCTGGCAAAAAACCTACATGAAGATTGATGCAAATGGAAGCGATTAATCAGCTTATCTGGAGAAAGAGGATTTCCTTCACAAATCCGCTGGTAATCACCACAAACACAAAACAGATTCATCCAGAAATCAATCTCCAATTCCTTCTCAAAATCGCTCCTTATCATACAAAATCATACATCTAACCGCTTACGATTATATATATATTTTCCGAATTTGTTTATTCCAAACATCTTAATCTACCGAATGAAAACATTCCTAGATCGGAAAAACTAGCTAAATTAAGATCGCGATAACGTGTATAATCTTCAATAATTACACACACAATTCATTCAAATATAGTTCAAGGAATCGATTCAGTGATTGATATGAAGATAGATTAATTGAAGATGATGAAGTATAAACGTACCTCAGATTGAATTCAGATCACAGATCTTCTTCTTCTTCTCCAATTGGTAGCAAAATCAAATCAAATCCAGTGACAAAGAAGGAATCACACTCATCACAGTTATTAATGGTTCATAGGATTTTGGACCGACAGTAAGGCCTGTCATTGTCATCATCATTATTCTCTTGTGGAATTACTCAATTGCATAAATCGTCCCTCCGCCATTTCTTCATTTACACCTTTTGTCCCTCTATTTCAAAATCTTCCGATTTGTTTACCAAACCTTACCGGGTAAGCGTATATCGAGAAGGACATTACCCTTAATTACCTCATCTTATGCTTTTCTCGGCCATCAAAATTGGTTGTTGGTAAACATCTTTAATCCGATAAGTGCTTAAAAGGTAAGGGTCATTTTTATCATTTATCAGGATAAGACTCTTGGTACTTTTTATGTTTTTTACCTGGTAAAATCTCTGGTAGCTCTATTGACAAGGATTGTAAGATAAGTGATATTAGCCTACACTTACATGAATACATGTTTAGTAAACGGTTCCTTAGTGAACCTTTTAATAAGAGTTAATTATATCAATTAGTATGAATGTGAAGTTTTGTTATGACAATGCATTACAATGCAATTCTTTAATAAATAAATATAGAAAATCTAAATTTCAAAAGTATTACATTATATTAACAGTTTTCAATATTTATTATGTATTTAAATATGTTTATTATGTAATTTATTTTGTTATTCAACTAATTATTACAATCCTTTTCATTTCTTTGTTCATGGCCCTTGGCCAATTTCTTTATTTCCTTAAACTTTGCTTATTACAAAATACTTCTCAAGGTTTATAATTTTCTTTTGATTTTGATTCTTCCTCTAATAATTGTTATGTTTTTCTTTAAACCCCTGTTCAAGGATCATCGAATTCACAAAAGTAGACAAAGCTATGTTTTGAAATTATTGAATCCCTTGACTTAGAGCATCTCCAATGGAGGTTCTTACAAGAACCTCCTTTTTGTACTTTTTGTTGCCACCTCTATTCCAACTCATCAAAACAAGAACTTATATAAAACTCTACAATGCTAGTTCTTATAAGAACCTTCTTTGGTGGGTCCTATGTATTTTTGCAACTTAAATAATTATCATTTATATATGATATTAATATTTAAAAAGTCAAAAAAATAATAAAAAACTAGCAAATATGTCATTTCACACCAAAATCAAGGTAAGAACCAAGGTTCTTAAATAAGAACCTAGAAGCAAATGAGTTCTTATAAGAACTCTCCACAATGGTAGTTCTTACAAGCCATTGCACTTTTTGCTTGTAAGAACCTAGCATTGGAGATGCTCTTACTCATCACATTCAACAAGTTCTGATACACCATCATCATTACCTTTATATTAGAGGTGGATTAAAAAAATTCGAGTAGAGGAAACAAAATAATTAACATAATACAAAATCAACAAAAAAAAACTATTTATAAAACGTATGGTTTTATTATAAATGACAAATACGAGGTTTTTTGCAGAATTCAAATTAGTTTTTCTGTAATTTTTGTTCTTTCATTTCTATCCATGTTACCAAAGAATTAAAAGAGAACCAAACAAATTCAAACTTTATGTTGACATGATAGAGCAGGTGCATCGGTGCATGTACACCTTCTTTGGCGTTCTTAAATCCATCCATGTTTGTACTTGTTACCCAAATGACAAATCTTCAACAAAGCATCTACTGACACCCTAACAATAGACAAACCTAGGTTGCCTAAGCAACCCAAATTCCTTATAGTTCTTCAATTTTCTTTTCATCTCCACAAATCTACTGCCTCCATATATTCCCATCGCTTTCACATCAACACCCCACCACTAATAACATCGTGTTCATAACCACTCAAAGACACTAGTGACAACCCCAAAGTGCTTTCCCCGATTCAGCAGACTTATGCTTCAATTACAACCACAACAACAGAGATTGAGCAAGAGATATTCTCAGCCCTAAGCATGAACACAATTAAGAGAGAAGTCACTGTTTCACCATTCTATACTCCTAACATACTTTTGGAAGATACTCCTAACATATTGTACATTCCATGACCTTTAGAAGAAAATTTTCAAGCCCAATCGTAAGCAAACATTTAAATTCAAGACGAAAATGAAGAGAAAGAGAAGGGCAAAGTAAGAAAGAGGGGGTCTAGATTTCAGAATTGCAAAAGAAAACCCTAAAATAATGGAAAATGTTAAACACCTAAAATATCTCTAGTTTATTAAGTTAACAGAATAAATAATAATTTTTAATGCGATTGATAAAATACGGATAAATCATCAACGTAAGAGATACATTTGTAATTAAAGAAGTTGAGGGACTTAGTCCAACAAAACCAGCAACGGGAGGGACAAAAAGTAACTTTTATTAATTATTATATTAATGTGTATTTAGTATTTTTATAATTACCATTAACAAACATGGAAGTAAATTAATAAAAAAAGTCTTATCAAAGTGATTTTGATTATTAGTAATTATATATACATAGTTTATAATTTTCATTAACAAAGAAGAAAATTCATAAGTTAATATGGTAATAATATATGTACACCACTTTAAGATAGTATTTTGTATGCAAATATGATTAGATTTTATATGTAAATATGATTAGATTTTATATGCAAATATGATTAGAATAGTTAAGACATGATACGACATAATTAAAAAAGACAAGAGAATATGATTGGAAAGAACTGGACATAATAAATGTTTGTCTGACATTTGGTATAACTAGTGGACAGATCAGAATTAGATAAATTTTTTCCAAAAGTTATTTGATGATTTTATATCATAAAATAGTTACTATTAACACAAATAAAGTAAATAATTCAAGTTAAAAATGTTTTATATGATTTTTATAAGCATAAAATCACACACACACACACACGTATATTATCAAATTTGAATGAAAGTTCTGATGAAAATGGATGGTGATGCTTATAGTAGAGTTGGTGGTAGAAGGTACTATCGGTGGTTGTGGAGAAGGTAAATATGGTAGATGGTAGCGATGGTGGCAATCAATGGTGGTTGTAAAGATGGTGGGAGAGGTTGTTGTAGTTGAAGAAGAGGTGAAAGTGGCTAATGGTGGTAGCGGCCGCTGCGTCTAGCAGTGATGACCATTAAAACAAATATCATATTAAGGTTATATATCAAACTAGGGTTAATTAGTAATATTTTAGTTTTTGTCTCATATTGTTCCGTCTATTTAGATGGAACAAAAAGAAGTTTTTTTTTTATCTCATGTTGTCCTACTTTGTCTCAGTTCTTATCGGTGTCTCATGTTTGGTGCGACATGAGACAAGACAAGAACGGAGACAAAGTGGGACAAGAAAGGATTTTTTTTTTTGTTAACATGGGACAATGAAATTTTGTGTTGTCTCATTTGATGTCAAACATGGGATAATGAATTTTGTTTCATTATATTATGTTATGTCTAATATACTAAACACGATTTAAAATATGTATAATAATTTTATTTTTTTTTGAACGGAAAACCAGATAATTTTATAAAGAAAGAAATTTTTGTACCATTCTAAAATAAATATTGCTTCTTTTAGTAAACTTTCATATGAAGGTAGCTTATTTACTTTTAAAAAAATAATCACGTTGATTGTTATTTTATAAAATATTTTGTTTTGAGTAACACTTTAGTGTTTTATTCATTGATCATATGCTATTTGAATGAAACGTTATAATTCTTTTATTTAAAAAAACATGTTTAATGAGAAAAATAAAAGCTCTTAGAAAAGTCATTAAAGGGATATTTCCTATTAAAAATGTTTGTTTTTAGATATACCTATACCTACCCTTTTTTCCAAATATGTCTTACAAATAGAAGAATATGTGAGTGATTCATACACAACATCTATTTTGGTTATAGAGATTCTAAATCTAGTTCACAATAACTCTCCTTTTTTATGTAATGATGTGTCTTAAATTGGTGGCAAATTCTTTTTATTACATCCTATGGGTATTTTAATGCACATAATGGTTTTTAGTACCAATTATGTTATAGAGTTTGGACTTTGATAAAATGTTGATGTTAATGTGAAAAATGCAAGAAGTCCTTAGATGTTGTATTAAAAATGAATGCACATTAGGATGAGAATGCACCAGATCAAGAAAGTGATTAACAAGTCTATTATTTTCAAAATTGCAATTTATAGTAAATCATGAGATTAAAAGTGGTTAACGATTCAAATCCACTTCTTATATTTATCAGTTTAAACTCAACTTCTTACACAATCAAGAAAGTGATTAACAAACTACAAATGGAATTACAAACAATAGCATAAGGAAGTGAGTAAAGAGGGTATGAATTTAAACTACTAAGGGCTTGTTTGTTTTTAAGTTTCAGTACTTAATGGCCTATTTTGTCTGACCGAGTTAGACAATTCTGAATTCATACTGTTTGTTTACACACAATTTTAAGAGGCACCTAAGACTGAAAAACCTCTAGACGAACTAGACATAACCTAGCCACTTTTTCTTTCAGACCTGCCATCCCTCCTTCACCCCTTCACGCCTTCAAGCCTGCCATCGATTTCTTCAAGCACCTCCTCCATCAGGTTCAATTTCTTCAATCCGCCAGGTTTGATTTCGAATAACACAAACATAAATCGATTCCAAGGTATGTCCAAATCGATTTCCTTTTTCTTCTTCTCCTGTGTTTTGGATTTCTGCAATCGATGTGTTATCATGAGCTTTCTAGTTCCTCCTTCTCGATTTGTCGATTCCAAATCTGCAATCGATGTGCTTTTTTGTTCCTCTTGGATTTTTGGTTCCTCAATTTGCAAATCTACAATCGATGTAATTGATGAGTTTTTTGTTCCTCGATTTTGATTAAACTGGTTCCTCAATCTGCAATCGATGTGTTTTTTTGTGCATTCCAAATCTGCAGTCAATTTGTCTATTAATCTGCGGTGATGCGTTTTTTTGTTCCTCAATTTGGATTTCTGGTTCCTCCTCCATAATCTGCAGTTGATATGTTTGTTTCCTCAATTTGGATTTTTGGTTCGTCCTTAATGATCTGTAGTCTATCTATATTTTTGCAGACATTTAGATATTCAAGGCATTCAGGATCTCACAACCATATCAATTACATAATCTCCATGTGGATGAGAAACAACAGGAAGCACAATGGCATTAGAAAAATGTAAACAATCTCCACCTGTAGATCCATTCATAGTAGGAGAAAGAAAGCTAAAATGCAGATAGAAGCAAAAAATAGCTTGAAGCATGGAATAGTTCGATAAATGCAGTCGGGTGTAAAGCCGTTAGGCTGAAACTCGAGGAGGGTTATCTGTCAAAAGTCGAGGTTGTGGACTGCTGATCGAAGCTCTCTCAACCCGACTGCAGTTGGCGTTAGATCACGCCGTTTTAATTGAGTGTGTGATCGGCTGCTCGTAGCAATCTCCATGGGCTGCAGATGGTTTAGAAAATGTCGTTGTAGGTCTGCGGGGATTTTCGGGTTTCAAATGTTGGTTGTATGGTAGGTTCTGTGTTAAAATGCATTTCTTTGCCTCTTGCAAACCTTGGCGTCGTGGATATATGTTAGTTAAACGATCGCCGAAGCATATGAATTAGTTAAATGATTGCCGGTTGAGCTTCCATTTGTCAAAAACACATTCTTTGGTTTGATTTACTTTTCAGATGTTTGACATTTTACAAAAAACAAACAGTCTTTTAGATTCATATTTCAGGCTTCAGCACCACCACTGAAAAATCAGAAGTGGAATCAGATTTCAGACTTCAGCACCTCTTAAAAAACAAACGCCACCTAAATCAATTAATCAATCAACTATGATATTACAATTAGGTAAATATAGCAATTTCGAACGGATTCATTAAAATAATGATTTTTGTTTCTATGAATATTCTAAACCCTATTTCAAGAGTCAAAAACCTATTTAGACATATTTTTTTTGATTATTTGTTTTACTTGATAAAAATTAAAATCTTTGACTAATTGTCTAATAATTAGAACTTTTCCTGATAAATCAATTTGTTAAATAAAATATTGTCGAATTATTGGTATCTAAGTGTATCCCAACTTCCGTTGGCAATAAAACTATAAAACTAATTGGCTCATAATTCAAAGGTTAAACCTTATTAGTCGAATCTCCGGTAACATACATCCAAATTACTACAAGACTTTATATGAAATTAATTTAAAAAAGACTTTTAACAAACAATCATCTAGACAAAACTAGGAAAACATATTGTTACCACTAATCTAGCAAATACATTATCATAAGCATAAAATAACATTTTCTACATGAACATTAATTAATCATGCAAGATTATCCAACAACAACCAAGAACATAGAGGATTAAGATGTAAGTGAACAAACTACTCATGAAATAACTAGATTCTAGAAATAAATAACTCAAGAACAAGTAATTTAGCTTATGAGAAGAAATGTGATACTCAAATAGATGAACCAAAAATGGCCTTCAATAACTTTAAAACTTCAAAATCTAATTCTTATTAGTAACATCCAAAGTTTCAATATAATAATCAAAATTATCCCAGATCAACTGAAAAAGTTGATGAGGGACAAACTTTTACTAACACTAAAATAAATGCAAAATTAGGTGCAATGTAGAGCCAAAATCAAATACAGTATATGTGAAATCGTCACACACTTACTACATAATTCATTTCATTGATTTTGCACAAACCATGCAAACCCTTTCCAACTCATGTATGAACCATGTCTTTTCTCTTCGTGGTTGGCATGGACCATGCCTAACTTTCAACCCGTCTTGCAAGTTTCATGCCTTTTTCTTCACAAACTTGATATGGTCCATACCATCTTTTAATAACTTTTTTTCTTTTCTATTATCTCTTTCTCCTGCTTTTTTCCCCACACTCTATTGGCTTTCTTTTAAAGTTGTTTGATAAAACGATCACTATAAATCGCCTAAAGTTCAACAAGAACCATTAGTTATCTAAACGTAACTTGTTCATGCAACGATGAAAGATGCAACATAATTTGTACTAATTACAATTTAATGAACATTAAACTAAATTAACTCAAAGAAACTAATGAAACAACCTAACACATAGTATTAAACAATAACGATCATAATAGATCTAGAAAAAGTAACAATAATAATAGATTTATTAAATAATAAAAAATATATTAAATGAATAAAAAATTGGGTTTGATTGAACTCATAGATAAAGGATTTTCTTTTAATAAAGTTAACCTCTTTTAGGAGTAGATCACTTTTTTGTTTAGCAATAGCCCAATAAGCAAATTCCTATTTAATTATTAAATTATTAAATTAATAAAATAAATAAAAGTCGAAAGCGAAAAGAAAGGTTCGCCACGTAATGTCACATGGGAGTGGAATTCCAGGAGGAGGGATACCAATTAGCGATAGAATGAAAATCTTTTATATCCAAGTTTTATATTATAGTTATTATTTTAATAACGAAAAGAGTATATTATATTTTTAGTTTCTTATTTGTATCTCTACATTTTAGATTTTGTCTTTTAAATTCACATGGTATAGTGTATGATTCAGAAAATGTATTTTAGAGTCTGAATTGATCCATCTTAACATTGTTAGTCGAATCTCTTAAGTCATGCGACTTAACCTTAATACAATTTACTCTATAGCTTTTGAGTAAGATTTATGTGGTTATCGTTCATTATTAATTCTTGTTCTTATTTTAAAATAATTATAAAAAAGTCTTTGTAATTATTAATTCGTTTCAATTTTGATCCTTCAAACTAACTTTTGCTAAATATGTCGTTAACCTTATGGATATTATTGTTATTTTAGTATTTCTATAATTTACATTTAAATATAAAACAAATATATTATGATTAAATTAAAAATGATAAAATAACGCATTTCCTCATTCATCTTCTTAGTTGATCCCTCTCCGTCGTTGTTGGTCATCTTCTTTGACACGTCCCCTACAACTTCAACCGTGTTTTTCGACATCCCCTACAAAACCAGATCTTGAAACCTAAATCTAATTAACAACTAAACTTGAATGAACTTAAGGAGAAAACCATCAAGAAAGCACCACCGTTAAAATCAAAATCCTCAACCTTCATCCCACTTGCCATAACACAAACCTTCACCTACCAACAAAAACTCTACTCACCCTTATTTTCTTAATGTTTTCCTATATAATGTGGCCCCTCCAAATCAATCTATCATCTATCGGCAAAACTCAACTGGAAATGAGTTTTTGTAAACCCTTGTCAAAATCAAAACAGGTGAGGTGGTGAAGGCTTTCGAACTAGATCCAAGCAAAGGATGAGGAAAAATATGTATTTTAACCAATGTTCTAAAAGGCGCGCCTTGGCGCCGCCATAGCACGCAATGGCGCCGAGGCGCCGCCTTCCGGCCACGTTAACCCCCATGGCGTTGAGCTCGTTGAGGCGCGTTATGGCACGCCTTGGCCCCCCATGCCGTGCCATGGCATTAAAAATGTGTAAATTTGATTTATTGAATCTGTGTATCTCGAATTTCGATTAGAGTTTTTCCATTCAGATTTGTTAGAATTTTTTCGTTAATATATATTAAAATTTAGAAATTCTTCTATTTTACCATTTTATACAAATGCATAAACATAGACACACACACACACACACACACACACACACACACATATATATATACATATATATTGTTAGGATTATGTGCGAGACAGTAACAGGGTTATCGTGTCCAATGTTATAAGACACTAGTAGGTCACACTGCTGCACACCAAAATGAGAATGTTTGGATTATGGGAAATAATTAATTGGTTAATTAATTATTTAGAGAGAAAAAGAAATAAATAAATAATTAGTTTAATTATTTATATTTAATTAATCAGTTAGATTAATTAAAAGGGATAATTATGGAAGTTATTTCAGAGATAATTACCAAGAATTATATATGGAATCAAACACTGCCAGGTTTGTCCATATAAATAAAGGGTTAAGGGTTCACAATTATTAAGTTAATTCCTTTATTCCCAAGAAAGCTTCTCTCTCTCTCTCTCCCTACCCAAAAACCGGCGCCAGCATCTAGACGGAAGTCAGGAGTCGTTTTTGGAGTGATCCACGGTGGTCTAGCAACCCTCTCAGCCAGTGCCAGTAGCGGTGTAACTCCTGCTTGCGTTTCGGAGTTATTATTCGCAAAGGTAATTCACCAAAACACCCTTTATTGTGTCTGTATGGTTTGGGATTGGATCCTCGATTGGGAATCGGGTTTTTATTCCGCTGTGCATGTTCTCGTATCCCTCGATTTCCAACAGTGGTATCAGAGCCACTTCCTAAACCTAACAGATCAGGTTTAAGCTGTTTGTTGATTATTTAGGTTTTGTAAAAATCATTGTTTTTCGTATTTAAAAATCTGATTTTTGTAAACCTAACGAAACGACGATCGGCGGCGGAACGGCGGCAGTTAGCCGGCCGGCGACCTCCAGGCCGATCGCCGTCAATTCTCTACCGGCCGCACCACCCGATTGGTGGCTGCGGTACCGGCTGTCATGGTAGTCGCCGGCCACACCACCCGCTTGGTGGTTGTGGCGTCGGCCGTAGTAAACCGCGAACGAAAAACCACCACCGCACCACCGATTGTGGTGGCGGTGGTATCGATCGAACCCAAGCCGACGATCGGCAAAAGGTAGCCGTGATCGACCACCTAGGCGGTGGCGATCGATCGGAGGGATTTGGGGGCAGCGGCGATCGCCGCCTGCCTGTCGAATTGGAACCGGTCGCACCACCAGTTACGTTGGTGGCGGCGTTCGCTGCTCTCGTCGCGGGATTGCGGCGGCGGTGGTGGCTTTCCAGCCGCTGCTGTCGCCGACGGGTTGTGATTGCGGTGGGCGGCGGTGGTGGCTTCTTAGCTGCTGCCGTCGCCGGACATTCTGGTGGCAGTGGTGGTTGCTGCGGCGGTGGTGGCTATCGAAGTCACCGCTGCCAGCGGTAATTGCGGGAGAGACGAGCGGCGGTGGTGGCAATTACGTCATCATCGTCGCCGGCGTTGAAAACCGCCGATCGACGACCGAGTTTCGGCGGATCGGTGATAATTCGATGACGTATTTAGTTTCGTTATTATCGTTAACGGGTATCAGTTTGAAATCCGTTTCCGGATAATTTTTTCGAATTAAGGATCGTTTTTATCAGATAAGTTTTAAAACGATTCAGGATTAGTTTAATTAATTTGTTTTAAATTAATTTATGTTTCTATAATTATCCGGTTAAAATTCAGTTATATTTTAATTTGTTTAATTATGATAAGTCATAGCTGAACCCTTTTTAGACCCGTGGTTGTGTTTATTTTATTTATCCGTTTTAGAATAGTTGGGAGGCCTGCGAGCCATTTACAACCCTTTTGTAATTTTAATGTTTTATTAGACTAGTTGGGAGGCATGCGTGCCATTTAAACCCATTTGTAATAATTATTTTAATTACATCGAGACGGAGACAAGGACGACGACCATGGATCTCGGAGCCAGTGGGAGTGCCAGAAGTTGAAGACTTTTGTCACTTAGGGATTGAGACCGTTGTTTTGTGTTGGCTCACAAAACAACATTAGTTTAAGGGTTTAAGCTATGACTGTGCTGTTTATATTTAAATTGCGTGGTTGTTTAATTTACGTAATTGTTATTAAATGTAAATTGCCCTTTTGAACGGATTGTTTAAAAATTAAAAGGATACAAATACAGTTAGTGTTTGGATCCAGTTTTTCAAAGTTTTTGGAAAAGGAAACTGGCAATTTGGACCCTTGTTAAAATCATAGATTAGTAAGTGCAACCCACTTTAGGGGCACTTCCGGTGTAAGGTACATAGGGCGTTGTAAGTGCACACACTGTGAACGCCCGTGTTCAAACCGAAACTGGAAGGTGATAAAACTCTGCGAATTATCTCCGGGTGGTACCGGCCAGAGTTTGTCCAGGTCCCGGGTGGTGCAATCTATTTTGGTAATTATTTATTCACTGGGTGGTACCAGGCCAAAATGCACTAGAGGGACTAAATATGCACGGATTATTAATATCCGATGTCCCGACGATCTAGAAGTCGTATTTTCAGATAGGAATACGATTGGTATAGTGTTACCTACCATAGATCGCATGAGTCGGTTTGACATGATCACATGCTTCCCGACGCATGTGAAATATGGATTCTAGTCTAATAAATTTATTCTAAGGGTAATGATTTATTAGAATTATATATAATTATAAACTAAATTGGAATTTATATTCTTATGTAGATGTCTCCAATTAGCATTCCGTTTTATTCACCTGAGGAATCACTTCGCCTTATTACGGGCAAGTGGAAGCTTACGGGCCAGAACTTTCCAGTTTGGAAGTTGCACTTACAGAATGTTTTGAGTGCCCAGGGTAAGCTTTATGTGATCAATAAGCCCATGTCACGACCCAAAAGCAATGCCCCAGAAGAGGAATTTGCTGAATATTTCAGATTCATGGCAGATGAGTCGGATGTAATGTCCATTCTAGTTTTCTCTATGTCACCCGAGTTCACGGGAGACTTAAGAGTGAAATTCTGTCACGAGGTCGTAAGGAATGTAGAAAACCAGTTAGGTTTCTACAAGCACACGGGCAAGCTTTTGATCATGCAAGAGATTCTCTCCCTGAAGCTACAGAAGGGTCAGTCAGTTAAAAAACCATCTTGTTGATATGAGAAGGCTTTTTAAGTGTTTATCACGTCTGGGGTACAAGATGACTCAGGAGGAGTTAGTGTATCTCATGTGGTTCTCCCTCACAAAGGAAGTTCAGGACACAGCTAGTGCCTACATGAAGGAACCAAAGAACGACGTGGATAAAGTTCATGAAGATATCCTGGCCAGTCTAGAGCCAGTACCCGAACCTGCGAATCTCATGGACACTGATATAATTGATGAGCTGGGAGATCTGAGTTGCCCAGAATGCGGCAGCGAGGATATTTGCGAGCACTCGATGAACATCGACCAGATGGATATCGGTTTACCCGATACTCCAGGTATCTTTATGATAGATTGCTTAATCACTTCTTATGAATCATGGTAATTGATACAGGCAGTGGTAACCACATTTGTAATCATTTACAGGGATCACTAGAAAAAGACTCTGAGAAGGGACGTTCGAACACGAGTTGGCGAAGGCACTCGTTGATGCTGAAGCGTGGGATCTTATAGTCTTAGTTTACCTCGGTTAGTTTGGAACTGGATAATTGTTATTATATTCCAAATATGATAAGAATGTATTGTCTTTTGATTGTTGTAGACAAGGCTTTATTATAAATATTCTTATAAATGATTTCAGTCTTTAAAGATAATATTTTCTATTAAAGCTACACCGTAGATGGTCTATACACTGTAAATCTTAAGACAACATAGTGAAATCTATCATAAGTAAGCGATCCAAGATATGAGGATCAGACTTACTCTGGATTGTCGTTTAGCATATAAACAAGAATCGCGTTGAACTATCCTAAAAGGAGGTTTTCTTGGCAATTTCGACTATAAACCTTTTGATAATTGCGAATCTGTTTATCTGGTAAAATGACAAAGAACCTTTCAACAGTGAGAATGAAAGGGCTACTGACTTGCTTGAAATAATCCACACAGATGTATGTGGACTTTCAGTCAGGCCCGGCCCTGGGGCCGTGCAGCCCGTGCGACCGCACAGGGCATCAAAGCCCAAGGGGCATCAAATTCCATATAATGTTATTAGTATATGGTAATTAGTTTTAATAATTTGTGAATTTAAGTCTATACAATTCTCAAAGTATGGTATTATATACTACATCATTAATTTATAGATGTTTGATTTAGTGGATTCTTCATTATTCCATGTACGTTACTTGTTTTTGCATCAATTAAAGAATTTAAGAAATTGGCAGATTGCATATTTGCATCACAACATCAATCAAACTTGCTATACAACTATGCTTAGGAATTTAGGATTTAGTCATTGTTTTTGTTTGCACCATTGCACTCACTATTTTTTTTATCAATTTCAATGATCTTACTGTTTTTATTAGTCTTCACATTTATAGACTTGCTGAGATGCATGTTTTTTTTTTATAACTTTAATCTAATTAAGGCTCGTGTATAAAGAAGATCATCGTAAGAATTAACCATAGAACGGTCAAATCCACTATTTCTTTACCATTTTTGTATAAACTAATTATAGTTTTTCTTGCTTTTTATCCTTCTATACATGAAGACATCGTTTTAGGTGACTAATATTTATATTTTTTAATTTGGGGTCTTGGTTCTCTTATGTCTTTGTATTCTTCGTTTAGATAATAGAGATGAGCCACGTCACTTGGCTATTTCCAAACCCTTTAAAAATCGTATCAGTGTATCGTTTCATTTGCTTAATAGAAAGACATTGGGGCATAATTTTATATTTTCGCACAGGGCATTCGAAACTCTAGGAACGGCCCTGCTTTCAGTCATGTAGCAAGAGGAGGATACCGGTACTTCATTACCTTCACTGACGACTTCAGTAGGTATGGTTATGTCTACTTGATGAGACATAAATCTGAAACCTTTGAAAAATTCAAGGAATATCAGAATGAAGTACAGAATTTACTTGACAAGAGGATCAAGTTCTTACGGTCAGATCGTGGTGGCGAATATCTTAGTGATGAGTTTGACAATCATCTGATGGAGTGTGGGATTGTATCCCAACTTACACCTCCGTATACACCTCAGATGAACGGTGTATCAGAAAGGAGAAATCGTACGTTGCTTGACATGGTACGAACGATGATGTGTCATTCTTCGCTACCAGTATCATTCTGGGGACACGCGCTCGAAACAGCAGCACACATACTGAACAGAGCGCCAACAAAGTCGGTAGAAAGACTCCATACGAGTTATGGAAGGGTAAGAAACCCAACATATCTTTTCTGAAAATTTGGGGTTGTGAGGTTTACGTCAAACGGCCTACCTCAGAAAAACTCAAACCCAAATCCGACAAGTGTTTCTTCGTTGGATATCCCAAGACCACCGTGGGATATTATTTCTACAACCCTGAAGAGAACAAATGTTTGTTGCTCGAAATGGAAAATTTTTGGAAGAAAAGTTTCTCAGTTTAGAGAACACCAGAAAGGATGTAGATCTACAGATAGTAGACGAAGAAAGCACTACACCAGTTGTTGAGCCAGAAATTCAACATAACAATGTTGAACCTCAATCAGAGCCGATTGAGGAAGTGCAAACACAGGACCTTCGCAGATCCAGCAGGGTAAGACAAGAACCAGATAGGTATCTTGGGTTCCTAGTCTCTCAAGATAGCGAGACTTAAATGAACCAACATCCTATGGAGAAGCTGTGTCAGGCAGTGAGTCTGAACAATGGCAGGAAGCCATGAAGGCCGAGATCAATCCATGTACGACAACCAAGTCTGGGAGTTGACTGATTTGCCACAACACTGTAAGGCTGTTGGACGCAAATGGGTTTTCAAGAAGAAAACCGACATGGATGGAACGTACACACCTTCAAAGCCAGACTGGTTGCAAAAGGATTCACGCAAACTCATGGCATTGACTATGATGAAACCTTTTCACCAGTGGCAATGTTGAAGTCAATTAGGATTCTTATGGCCATCTCAGCGTACTTTAATTACGAGATTTGGCAAATGGACATCAAGACAGCCTTTCTAAATGGAAAGTTAACAGAAGACGTCTATATGGAACAACCAGAGGGGTTTGAAGATCCTAAGAATCCTAAAAGGTGTGTAAACTGCTAAAATCTATTTATGGATTGAAGCAAGCATCTCGAAGCTGGAACTTACACTTTGATGAGCGAATCAAAGAGTTTGGTTTCCTAAAAGTGAGTTCGAGCCATGTGTTTACACTAAGTTCAGTGGGAGCATAGTAACCTTCCTGGTCTTGTATGTAGATGACATACTACTCATAGGAACGATGTACCAACTTTACAGAGTGTTAAGGAATGGTTAAGTAAATGTTTCCAGATGAAAGACCTTGGAGAAGCCGCTTATATACTAGGTATAAAGATCTACAGAAACAGATCCAAGCGGCTTATCGGACTTAAGTCAGAGTACATACATTGACAAAGTACTGAAGAGATTCAGGATGGATGAATCCAAGAAAGGATTCATTCCAATGCAACATGGCATAGTGTTGAGTAAAACACAGTGTCCTGTTTCTAGTAGAAGATCAGGACAAGATGAAATCGGTCCCATATGCTTCTGCAATTGGATCAGATTATGTATGCCATGCTATGTACTAGGCCCGATGTTGCTTACTCAGTAAGTGTTACGAGCAGATACCAACAGAATCCGGGTGAGCCCCATTGGGTGGCTGTCAAGAACATTCTTCAAATATCTGAGAAGAACGAAAGAAATGTTCTTGGTCTTTGGAGGTTCTGAGGATGAAATTAGTGTCACAGGATACTCTGACGCTAGTTTCCAGACCGACAGAGATGACTTCAGGTCACAGTCAGGGTATGTCTTTACCCTAAACGGAGGTGCGATCTCATGGAAGAGCTCGAAGCAGGACACGATTGCAGACTCAACTACAGAAGCAGAGTACATTGCAGCATGTGATGCGGCAAAGGAAGCTGTCTGGCTAAAGAATTTTCTATCGGATCTCAGAGTGGTTACCAGTATCTCGAGACCGATCGATATATTCTGTGATAACTCAGGAGCCGTAGCGCAAGCAAAGGAACCTAGAGAGCATCACAAGTCGAGACACGTGCTCAGAAAGTATCACCTCATCCGAGAGATCATTGGAAGAGGAGATGTAAGAATATGCAAGATTCCAACAGAAGACAATGTCGCAGATCCGCTGACAAAGCCACTAGCAAGGGCAAAGCATGAGGGACATGCGAATTCCATTGGGATGCAGTACCTGGAAGCCAGTAGCTAGTACTTAGTTTGTTAATTATTACTATAGTCTAATTTAGAAACAATGTAGTCATGTAAAGTTTTTATTTCACAGTGTGTTGGAAATAAATGGAGGTTTTAATTTCATGATTGTTCTAAATTAACTATTTTTGCATATTTAACGTATCCATGATTCTACAAAGTATTGTATGAAATCTAAATTTCCGTAGCCACTTATTGAAATGGGAATTTCAATAGGGAGTTTGACGCTATTATAAATACTTGATGATTTGTTCAAAGAAGAGAATAAAAGCACAAGTGATGTGACCAAGTATTTGTAGATACTCATCAGAGTGTTTGGGTATTGGAAGTGACCAGTAATCAAGTTTGCTTCATGGAGCCTTAGTCATAGGCACTGACTTGATAGGTTGTCCTTAGACCTGAGATACTTGGTTTGGGAACACGAGGACCACTGTATTCTTAGCACGTACTAACGCTGCACCGTAACTGGGTGGCCATACGGGACGTGACTAGATGCAGCGGAAGCCGTGGATCCAAATGCAAGTAGTCAAGAAGGGATTTGCACCTCTTTCAAAAGAGAGATATTTCCGGGCCCCTTGACGATTAAGATTGGCAGAAAACGCGTGGCCACGCTCGGATAGAATAACAGGGGTTATTTAGTAATATCCGTTACTGTAGGCAATCGAAATCAGAGTCAAGAAATACTTGATTTTAAGAAATGAATCCTCCACTCCATGTCTTAAATCACTTTAGAAATATCGTGTGCAAAAGGAATGAACCTGTGTACAAATTCAAGCGTGAATTGTATCTCTGGATATAAGAGATCTTATAACCTGGTTAACCTAAGCGTCTGGCTAGGGACCTCCTTAGGTGAATGATAACAGTTCAGTTACATGTCTAGCACAAGTGGGAGTCTGTTAGGATTATGTGCGAGACAGTAACAGGGTTATCGTGTCCAATGTTATAAGACACTAGTAGGTCACACTGCTGCACACCAAAATGAGAATGTTTGGATTATGGGAAATAATTAATTGGTTAATTAATTATTTAGAGAGAAAAAGAAATAAATAAATAATTAGTTTAATTATTTATATTTAATTAATCAGTTAGATTAATTAAAAGGGATAATTATGGAAGTTATTTCAGAGATAATTACCAAGAATTATATATGGAATCAAACACTGTCAGGTTTGTCCATATAAATAAAGGATTAAGGGTTCACAATTATTAAGTTAATTCCTTTATTCCCAAGAAAGCTTCTCTCTCTCTCTCCCTACCCAAAAACCGGCGCCAGCATCTAGACGGAAGTCAGGAGTCGTTTTTGGAGTGATCCACGGTGGTCTAGCAACCCTCTCAGCCAGTGCCAGTAGCGGTGTAACCCCTGCTTGCGTTTCGGAGTTATTATTCGCAAAGGTAATTCACCAAAACACCCTTTATTGTGTCTGTATGGTTTGGGATTGGATCCTCGATTGGGAATCGGGTTTTTATTCCGCTGTGCATGTTCTCGTATCCCTCGATTCCCAACATATATTATATACAAATTTGCCGCCTTAAGACACGCCTTAAAAAACGCCATGCCTCGCCTTTACTCGTAAGGCTTGAGGCGTGGCCTCACCGCTGCGCCACGCCTCACGCCATTTAGAACCTTGATTTTAACTAGAATCTGAAATCAAATCTAAGGAGGAGAAAAAACTAGAACAAAAGAGGGTGGTTCTCTGTTCATTGTGGCAACAACAAAATCAAAACCATATAGTCAAGATCTAAACCATAAAGGTAACCTGCATAAAATTTTGAACCAAATATGAAGAGAGGGTTGGCAATCATTGGAAACACGAAAGGGTTGGAGAGGCACAACAAAAGAAGGAATGGTTAGGGAGTGATCGAAAATGAAGAAAGGTCTATGGAGTCATCGAAAAACACAGAGGGGGGCAAGGAGTTGTCGGAAAACACAGAAGGGTTTGGGGTGGTCGTTGGGTTTGTGTTTCTAAGTTCGGTTCGGATCCTTGTCCCACCACTACAACCCTCCGATCTAGGTTCTGATCCAGATTAAACCTGAGTGGCTTGGGTTTATTTCGCCGAAGAAAATGACCGGAATGAAGGGATTTTGCCGGAGAAGATGACCAAAGGGGAAGGGTAGCTGAAGATGGTTGGGGTTAGGGGTAAAGGTGAGGTCCACTAGTAACATTAATAACAATATATTTACTTAAATAAATATGAAAACTAAAATTTAAGTAAAATACTGAAAAGATGAAAATACCCTTTAAGTGGTAAATTTGGAACGAATTGACAACCTTAATGACTTTTTTGTAATTAATTTAAAATATGGACGAGACTTGATAATAAGTAATAAGCATAGGAACAAAAGTGTAATTTGTTCTTTTGTTTTTCTATTGCATTTTGTTGTCTCTTGTCTAAATCAACTTTTTTGGTTTTGGTCTTTTATTTGTGTATTTTTTTTAGTTTTTGATTTTGATCCCTAAAATTATATTTTTAGTCTTCTAAATTGCATTTTTCGTCCATTGTTTTCGTGCACATAATTTTAAGCTTATGTACAAAAAACATTTATAGATATAAGAGTAAATTATATGATTGGTTTATATGATTTATATAAAATTGCATTGTACGTTTTTAAATTAAATTAATTATGGAAATGTTCATGTGGTTACATAATTTTAGATATTTGTGAATATCCGAATCAAACCAGATATAATGTCTATAATATTTAGTTTATAGAATTATTTATTAATTTAAAACCAAATGAATAATATCCATGATTTAAATTTGACGGTATAAAGTCATAAAAGAGTTGACATTAACCAAAACTTGATGTTCCTTAACATTTAAACTTATTTAAATTTGTAGGGCTTTGGTTGTATTTATTTAATTGTTGTATGATTGTTCTAAATGTTATATTTCGGTACCACTTTTATTTTATACATGATATTTTTTTATAAATCGGTAACTGTTAACAGAACCGTAGGTGCTTGCCAGTTTGCTTCAGGACAAGCGGGGCGGTTCAACCTACGGTTCGGTTTTGGATCGGGTAACCAAATATTCGCCTTAAACGGTTCGGTTCACATTTTACTTGCTAACTGAGCGGAATCGAATCGTGAACAACCCTAATTGAGATGATAAATATATAAAATATTTTAATAACATGGTGAATGTTAAAATCTCTAAAATAGAAAATTTGTTGGAGTTAAGTATAGTTTTTTTTCTCGAGATTTTGACTTTTCAAGTCTTATTTTAGAAAGAAAACAAAATTAGAGCATCTAAAACTACTTTTCTAAAATAGAGATTGAAAAGTATATATATTAAACATTATCTTTTCAAATTCAACGGATTTCTATTTTAAACAATTAATCAATACTTATATTATTAAAATATACATTACATTATAAAAATTTTAAACAATTAATTATGCTATTGGGGGAAGATACCAAAAAAATGTATAATTACCCAAATTCGATATGGGGTTGATTTTATAGGTAAGAAGAAGAAAAATAGAAGATGGCCTTGGGCCCATGTTATATATAAGAGAGGATGTGGTTGACCTCCTCATTTCGGCAGAGTGAAATCTCATCAGTGTATGTGTGAGTGTAAGACTGTGCTTAGCTATCGGGAAGGAGGATGAGGAGGCTAATCAATTATGAGCTTGAATTTACAGCAAAGATCTCCATTTGGTAGAAAAAATTCATCTAATTTGTATTTGATAGTATTTGTTGGTTTAAGGAGTAGAAATCAACCCAAAACCTTGGCTGAGGGTGTTGATAAGGGTCGGTAAATGTGAAATATTTAAGGTTGAGATTAATCGAGTAATGAATCGATTAATTGTAATGGTTACTGGAATTGTGGACTTTAAATATTCAAATCTAGAGATATATAGTGGATTTAAGTCAAATAATATGTTTGTCTGGGAGTTTGTAGAGTCGAGAAGGAGTTTCCGAGTGGGTCGGGAAATTAAGGTTCCCAATCAGGAACTATTATCGGGAAGGATGGTTCCCAAATGCGTACGGGAGCGAGGTTTTCGAATTGGTAAATGGAACTCGGGAAGTTTGGGCTCAGAAATAGTGGGTCGGGATATGTTTCCCAATGAGCTCGAGAACTTGACTTTCCAAGTGCTTTAGTTCTCTGGAAGTAATAGTGTGTTCACTTCAGTTATTGTAGGTGTGCAACAGATTGGGTAGTAACTAAGAATCTTGCGATCTCTCTTAATTTGACATAAATTTTGAAAAGAAAGTTACATTTTAAATAAAAGTTTGAAATGATAGATTTTTAACTATGCATTTGCATATGAATGGTGTGTACATTGCATGAGATAGAGAATGTACTGACCAACCGAGGAGGTGTGACCCCATGCGCTGTCACAGGTTTATGTGACATATAGTGCGACGAGGGCTAGTACATGTGTTATGAGCGTGAGCATGAACAATTATTTATTTATTTATAAATTCTTGTTTATAAACGGTGAGACTTTTGAAGGAAGGAACCGATATTGCTTTTGAGGGGACTCATAGACCTTTGGTCTAACGCTTGTTTTCAAAATATACCTTCATTACAAGATGTTAATTTTATGGTTTTATGTGTTTTTAAAACGCATATTAAATGTATAAAACTCAATTTCAATTGGTAAAAAAATTGAATTTTTTTTTGTTTGACAATATCTATTCAAACTTATAATATTTGAGTTCATTTTGAAGGTTTTGATATGACGATTGTAATGGTATAACTGTAATAAAATATTTTTAATATAATCTTAGTTAACATAAGATTATATATGTTTTAATATGATAAAAACGCAATAAAAATAAAATATGAAGTAAATTAAATAACTACATATTCTAGAAAAAAATGTAATTTAAATATAAAGTTAATTTTGTTTTTAATTATGATGTTGAAAATAAGAGGTGTTAAAAACTTTAAAACTTATCATATACTATAGATATAAATTAAAGATAAAGTTGTAAAATGAAAAATGAAATTGTAAAAAGATGTAAAATAAATTAATTTGAATGTATTTTTTATATTTAATAGTATGATTAAATCCAAAATATTCAATATTAGACTCATTTTAAAATTATTGTCAAGATGATTATAATAATATAATTTGTTGATTTTTTTTGAAAAATTTAATACATTGTAGTTCATATATATTATTTATGTGAATATGATAATGGTAGAAACTGAAAAATAAAAAAGTAACACATTGAAAATAATTTAATTAACTAATTATAAAAGTATAAAGTATAATCTTGAAATATTGAAATCTTTATTAAAATATTATATATTTTTAAAAACTAAAAGATACTAAAATATTATTAAATATTATATTTATTAAAACTTACATGTTGAAAAAAAGCTATTTTTTTATAATTGAATATATGAATATATTAAAAGAAAATGTTTTTAGGCCATGTGTAGCATTACTATGGTTGAGGGTGGGTTCAATGGAAATTAGCCAATTTAGCCATCTCAAAAATAATTATTGGCCTCCTAATTAAACTCTTTACTACTTTGCACTTCATGGCCACGGGGTCCAGCAAAATCCCGCAAAGGTTCTGCAAAACCCCTTATTTTATGGAACCTCATTAAAAAAAAGAATTTTTTTTTTGAACTTCAGCAAAATCCCCCCTACTTCAGCAAAGGTCCGCAAAAAAAACCTCTTACTTCAGTAAAATTTTGCGGAACCTCAAAACCCGTTAGTTATTTATCTTTTTCTTTTTATTAAGGTTCCGTAAAATAAGGGGTTTTGAAGGATTTTGCGGAACCTTTGCGGATTTTTAGATATCGATGCTCCCAGATCTTTATTTTATAGTCGACGGTTCTTGGTGGGAGAAATGAAAACAAATGGTTATATGGACACGTGTCAGATATTTATAGTAGTCGTGTGGCATCATCATTTTTGACTGGCCTACCCTCTGTTCCATTTCCAACAGAAAGAAGGAGTCAAACAAACATCTCTTTCTTCGTTGGGTTTATTTCATAGAATAGTAACCAACTTTCATTTTTGTTCTCCTAAAGTCACTCAAACTTTATTTGCACATCAAAAACCACTCAACTCTTAAATTTGTTCCATTCCTATGTAATTGACTTGTTGTAGCAGGTTACCAGGTCATCTTTAGGTAAACTTCATTTTTTTATATAAATATTCTTTAAATGATAGTCAATAATTAAAATAATAAATTTATAACTTTGTTTTTTATTTAAATAATCGTTAAATAATACTTAAATTTTTTTATTTCACTTTGTTTTTTGGGTGCTCATTTTGTTAGAACATTAACTCTTGTTAGACGTTTGAGATTTTTTTATTTGATTCTCATGATTGAAAAACAAAGTTAAAAAATATTGGTTTGATAATTGTCATGAGTTATTGATGATATTAAATTAGAAATTATTTTGATTAGGATGCATGTAAATCGATTTTTTATTCAAGTTATATATGCATTAAATAATTTTTAATAAATCATTGTTTGGTTTAGATGTTAAATTAGTTTATCAGGTTGATATTAGATTAGATGTTTAATCCATTTTTTAATTATGCAGGTTATAATTTGATTTTTTTTAGATGTTAAATTGTTTGATCTTTTAGACGTATACAAATGTTATAATTAGATTATTGTTTTGTTTAGATGTTAAATTGTTTAATTTAGATGCTAAATTCTTTGGTTTTTTTAACTATTAATTATTATTTAAATATCATTTAAATAAAAAATTAAATTTACCTAAAGATGACTTGGTAACCTGCTACAATAAGTCAATTACATAGAATTGGAACAAATTTGAAAGTTGAGTGGTTTTTGATGTGCAAATAAAGTTTGAGTGACTTTAGGAGAACAAAAATGAAAGTTGGTTACTATTCTATGAAATAAACCCTTCTTCGTTCCACTCGCACCATTAAAATCACGCGCCCCATTCTATTTTTATTTCTGTCACTCAAGTTTAAAATTCGAAAAAGAATAATTTTGGAAAAAGCTAAATACACCAGTTGATTATTATCTACATCTAAAAAGGGTGAATTGCTCCTCTTATACATATCAACATCAAAAGAATTTTTTAATTTCAATTCCTGATGCATTTCCACCTTCATTAAAAGGGATAGGCTATTTGCACCATTTGACTTACCATCTACACCTTAAAAGTGAATTGCTCTCTCATACATATCATGGACGGATTTACTATGGGGCACACGGCGGCACGTGCCACCGTGGTTTTCGTCCCCCAAGAGGTAAAAAAAAAATTCGTAGAGGTGCAACCATATAATTTTAGAGGGTGCCACCGTATAGTTTTCAAAACTTAAAGGGGTGCACCAAAAACCCAAAAGATCTCTCAAAATCAACAAAAAAAACTTAAAAATTCTTTCCAAATCAACCAAAAGTTTTCTCAAACCAACTAAAAACTCAAAAAATTCTTTCGAAATCAAACAAAAAGTCAAAAAATCCTCTTCAAATCAATCAAAACCCTAAAAATTCTTTGAATTTAATAAAAAAATCTACCAAAATCAACAAAAAAATAACTTAAAAAATCTCTTGGAATGAACCAAAAAGTTGAAAAAATAATTCTCGAAATCAACCAAAAAATTTATCGTATGGTGCCACCGTAAAAAAAATTGTCTGGCTCCGTCCCTGATACATATCAATATCAGATCCCTTTTTTATATTCTCAATGCATGGTTTTTCAATTCCCGATACATCACACTTTTGTTAAAAGGATACAAATAGCAACCCTTAGCAATTCTATAATTATTTACAAATTACAATGATGTTGATTGTTAATTATTCTCTATTTAGTTAAATTCCAAAAATGATATTGATTGATACTATGAATATAGAGGTAATTTCGTAACTAGGAATACTATAAAGACAATAAAAGTTAACTTCTAATGATTATAGTTATGATTTTCATCCTATTGTTAATTATTCTCTTTTTAAATAAGATTCCCCCATTACTATAAATGACATTTTCTTACTTATTTTACATAATTTTCCCCATTTACTGTAATGACCTTTATTTTTTCAAAGTTCAAGTCTCAAACGTTACTATCTAGAAAATATGCAAACGACACAAGGAAGTTAGAAATTAATTGATAGATTTTTAGACAAGAGGTAGTTAATGTATGATTTTATATTATTTTATATTTATAATTGATTATGAGAATCGAAAGAAACAATCTTATCGCATATCGACTAGTTATTTTTACCTACTGGTCTTTTATGTAATTTACGGTTGTTTACCAAACGTTTATGGGATAAATGTAACAACTCGTCCCACATCGGCTGGTGAGGGGAACGAAGCACTCCTTATAAGGTGTGTTGATACCTCACCTGGTGAGACGCGTTTTGGGTTGTGACCTGGACTGGGCAACTCCAAAGCAAAACCGTGAGGGAGTAGGGGTGACCGGTTAGGGCCCTGTGTCTCCAAAGCGGACAATATCGAACCACGGTCTCCTGGGCTGTTACAGATGGTATCAGAGCTAGGACCGGGCCGATGTGCACAACGGGGGCGTTGTGTCCGTAAGGGGGGGAGAGTGTAACAACTCGTCCCACATCGGCTGGTGAGGGGAACGAAGCACTCCTTATAAGGTGTGTTGATACCTCACCTGGTGAGACGCGTTTTGGGTTGTGACCTGGACCGGGGAACTCCAAAGCAAAACCGTGAGGGAGTAGGGGTGACCGGTTAGGGCCCTGTGTCTCCAAAGCGGACAATATCGAACCACGGTCTCCTGGGCTGTTACAATAAAGGTTTATCAAGTGTCACTCATGTCTAGCTCAGTTGGTCCTCAGCCTAGTCAAAGATTGTGGGTGGTCTTTCATCATGTAATTTACGGTTGTTTACGCTGGACCTGGACAACGGTGGATTAGTGGGCTGTCCGTCGATGTTCGATACTATCGGAGAGGTGCGTGCGTGTGTGTATTTATGATAGTCGTTCGTTGATACGATGCCACTATCCTTTCCAATTTTTTTTTTATCAAGTGTCACTCATCTTACCGCTTGAGAATGAAAATATAAAAAATCTTACACGACAAAAGGCATAGTAAGAACCAAGATTCTTACCTGGTAATTAAGGGAAAAGACGTCTACTCGGCAAATGTTTATCGGCTAAAAGACATTTACCAACAATCAATTTTGATGACTCAAATAACCTGAGAGTATGGTAACTCTTATTTACAAGTATTTACCAGATAAACGTTTGATAAACGACCCATTGGATTTTCATACCAAAATGTCTTTTGGGTTAAGACTTAAGAGTACCTTGTAAGTTGTAACCCAACATTCTTGGAGATCAATTTTATATATGAATGATGGGTCTAACGGTTCTAGAGTGACGATGTTAACTTTAGGACATTCAGTTTTATAAAATTTAAACAAAAAAACAAAAAATACTAGTGTAGATAGACCGTTTTAAATAGGATGTCCATATTTTTAACAAACCAAATAAACCAACAATATTCACTATTTTCAATATATTAGTTCAACTTTGTTTAGTCTTGCTTCGTTCGTATGGTTCGATGGCTCACAGGTTCCCTAGCTTGGTGGATCGTTTGGTTCGGTGGTTCGAGGTTCGTGGTTTGTTTGGTTGCGGTTCGTTGGTTCGTCTTGTTCTTTGGTTCGTAGCTCGGTGCCTTGGTGCCTTGTTCATTAGGTGACTCGTTAGTTTTGGTGGCTCGTTGGTTAGGTGGTTTGTTTGGTTCAGTGGGTCATTTTTGGTAGAGTGGGCATTGTTCTTTTGGTAAGGTTTGAGGAGTTTCGTTAGGTTCGATGGTTCTGTGTAATGGTTTGTTTTATGCTGTTCGAGGTTGCACCTTGCAACCTTAGCTTGTGTTTTTTGTTGGTTTTCATTTTAATAAAATTGCTGCCGTTCAAAAAAAAAGTTCAACTTTGTTTTGTTAAACATAGTGATTTTATCAACAAGAAATGATTAGATCTTGATGAGAAGTCGAATATGATGTCCTAAAAACAGCACCAACCATTTTTTAAATGAGGTCGGTGAACTGCATTTTGAAACTTCATGTTTTTTAAATAAAAGCATTTGCTCATGATTTAACAATAAATAAATAATAACATCAATTAAGATTTACGAATGGATAATAACTTTTACGAATGGATAATAACTTATACTAGATGCAAAATATACGTAAAAACAATTGTAACATAAGCATTTGAATAAAAAAATCACCTTCTAACATAAGTATATAATATTAAGGTATTCTTTATTTTTTTTAAGGGGTTGAAATTTGAAATGTAATTTTAGGTCTAAAAAATAAAAAGGGTATGATTTAACTTTTAAAAATTTGAAGGATGGTAAGAGGTTTTCATGTCTTTTGTTAGAAATAAAATAAATAATCTTAAATCTGTAAAACTATTAAAACCTCGGCCTCCAACTCTTTTTGACTATTTTTAATACAAATCTATAATTATCTATCAATATTCTTTGATTCTATGATGCATCAACCGATAAGTGAGCCAAAAATTGCCCATTCAAACTATGTCTTTACATTTTAATCAATACTACTGCCGATGACACATAGCTTAGTTGGTACTATGTGAGGTAGTGTTTGTCTAAAATCTAATGGTTTTGGGTTTGTGTCCGGGACCTTGCCATAATCACAACCGCTGAGTAGGTCAAGTATGTCCCCACATTACGAAATTAACAGATGTTGTGGAGTTCCTCGTATCAATCTTTTTTTCTTCCAAAACATCAATTTTAAGACCATCCACTATGCCCTACCCGTTGACATCGACTTAGCCATCAGGTTGATTGGGTTGATCGGGAATACCATGGTGGATGAATCGGGTTCTAGCACCCCCAACTCCTTAGGTTTCTAGAAGCCGAGAGCATCCCCCTCACCCTTTCTATCTCTCTGTTATTTTTATTAATTATGTAATATGTGAGTAAGTGGATGGTTTGGATAAGATAGTAAAAGGTTGATGTAAAACATGGAGCGTTGATATAACAATTAGGTTAATTGGGTTTAGTGGTACCATTGTAAATGGTCTAATTGGTTACCAATAATTAAACTTTAATATAAAAATGGGACACTAAAATCCAATATTTTAGGCGCGAGTAGGTCTAATATTTCACACGCAAATAACAAGCAAAGCACAAGGCATGCTCTTCTTCCCTCTCCCACAAACCATAAAAACCAGCCGTCTCTTTCTTCTTCTTTCTTCTTCCCCTAAACCATCTCAAAACCGCCATTTTCATTTCTCCATCTTCAAACTAAAAAATGAACGCAAGTGTTCTTCGAATCGCCAACAAAGCTCATTACCACATATGGACGACGACGAGGCCTTCCTTCTCGAATTCGCTCGGTGTTCAACAACATTCCAATGCTTTTTTCTCCCCATTCCGTGGTCGAATTTCTGTTCCAGTTCGTAGGATTAGTAGCAACACATATAATAATGGTGGTAGAAGTAGTAGAACGACGATTACAAACAGTGGATTTGTCGGGTGGTATTTGGGAATGATTAAAACCCGACCCGTTCTTACCAAAAGCATCACTTCTGCCCTCATTTACACCGCTGCTGATTTAACATCTCAGGTATGTTCAATTAAAACCCTAACATTTTGGTTTCTGGTTTCTGCTATTGAGTTGTTTTGCTAATTTGGTTGTAATATGTTTTGTGGATTTGTGGATTTGTGAATTTGAAGTTTTGGGGATTTCATGGCAGTTCTGGTATGGTTATTTAGGTAAAATAGCATTATGTAGTATTAGATATTTTCAGTTTGGCCTTTTCTAGATCTAATGCTTACATGTTTTTTTGTTGTTGTCATTTTAGGCTTTTATTTTGATTTGGACCCCTTATTTTATTTTATTTTTGATTGGGGTCCTTATTTTATTGTTATTATTGCATATAGTATGTGAAGTTATTATATATATGCACACATGTATATTTTGAGGAAGGATTATGTGAGAAGATAAGGGTGCCTTTGGTTGTGGAAAACATTTTCCTAAAAAGGATTTTAGAAAATGGAGTTGAGTTTTTATTTTCAGTTTTCTATGAAAATATAGAAAACTTATTTGGTTGAAATTGTCGAGTTTTCATTTTCTATTTTAGAGAATTAGAAGATGCGTTTTTAGAAATTTTTTGAAAACCACTAAAACCGGTTTTCTTGTTTAGAAAACAGAAAGTTTCGATTTTCTTGGAAAACTTTTTAAAAAATGAATGAAGTAATCGCGTTTTTTATATTTTCATTTGAAAATTTTCCACAACCGAATGTGTGGAAAATTTTGTATCATATTATGATTACATGTTCTTTGGGTGTATTTAATTATATATGATTAATCTTATATGTATTGTCAATGCAACATATGTTTAATACTTTAATTACATACGATAAGCTTGTGTATCATATATGATATCACACTTCTCGTTTGAACCTGACCCTATATATATTTATATATAATTCTAAGAAATAATATATGAATAGCTATACCACCACCGCGATAACGGCTATTTTGATCTGAGTCCTAATGGCTATTTTGTATTCTGACCAGTGTAAGTGTGTAACGACATAGGTTACTTTATATTCATAAAGATTAACCCCTCCCATTCATGAAGTGCTATTTACCTCAAAAAGAATCAAAGATACATATTGATTTTTGAGGGGTCATATAGGTTATCTACTTATCTTTGTATCCAAAGATTTATGTGGTTGCTATATTTGGAGGTTAGTAACCAATTCTAGTTGAGGGTTATTGATAGTTATTTTACTATGTAGTCTATTAATAAGATAATCATTTAGTTTTCAAAGCGTGACTTATGTTAGTAAATATGTATATCATATGGATAATTATACAAACACTTACATATTTTAATAACTAAGATTCGGTTTTGATGAGAAGTGGAGTCATAACGAGAAGGGTAAGAAGGAATGTCCGTCCTTGGATGCACAGTAGGATGGAATCTATCGAATCAATTCCCTATTAATCAAGGTTGTAAAACTTGCAAGGCGGTACTCGAGCGGCCGGACCCCCTTGTAGCGAGTACTCGGCCTAGGCGGGGAGTACTCGGATTGGAATTTTTTTATATATAAATTTATAATTATATACATACCCGTTATAGAGGAAAGTTCAAATGTGAACCACTTTTTGGTTGTGAACGTGAGGACAACCGAGAGTGCGACACGTGGCGGCTTTGAGTATGGTCCCCCCCTTTAATTCAATGCCCTCCCATGAATCGCGCCTAGTCATCCGTCGTGGATCTAACGTGGCGCCTAGTCATCCGCCACGTGTCGCGTTCTCGGTTGTCCTCACGTTCACAACCAAAAAGTGGTTCACATTTGAACCCACCCCTATAGTTATATATACAATTATAAGATAATTACATCTATAATTGTTATACATAATTGTTATACAAGCCGTTCAAATAAAAAAACATAATTGTAGAACAAGAAGTAGAATCAAGAAATTCGAGCAAGAACTTGGCCGATTTGAGGCTGATTTGGGTTCAATTTGGATTTGATTTTAGGTTGCTTCTGTTGGCTGCTGGAAAGAAAAGAAAAAGACCCATTTTTTTCAATAAAACCTAATTTTTAGCCTTGGATAGCCTTTGACCGAGTTGACTGTGTTGGACCGAGTAGGCCGATTACTCGGCGAGTTGGGCCAAGGACCGTGTAACCTAGCCGGGTAGGCACTACTCGACAAAGTGGTTGGCCGAGTACCAAGGCCGAGTAGGCCGAGTTTTACAACCATGCTATTAATCGCAATTCATGGGATGGGTTTTAGATTAAAAGCGATCAATGTCAAGATCCCTTCTTACCCTTCGTCTTGATAACTACTACTATATGATACAAGACCATATACAAGCATAGGATCATCACATGCCACATAAAGGATAATGTGGCATCAGAGACAATCCTTGAGCAACTACAGCCTTTTCGAACACTAGTTTTTCACGAGACTCATCAAACGTAACATGGATAACACTTTGATAGTTGGGGTTGTTGAGTTGATCAAGAACTTTGTGAGCAATGTCATTAGACCCAGGTGAGTCTTGTTTGTTTTTTAAGAGGTCTGAAGTCTAAAGTCTAATTTCAATCTAAAAAATAAGAGGTGGATGGTGCAGCCCTTGAAATTTCAGACAATATTAAGAGGTTTTCGGACCTTTTCCTGAAAATAAAACAAACAAACAGACTTAAGTCTTGAAACCTCTTAGTTTTCAGACTTAAGAGGTTTTAAGAGGCAATTTAAAAAAAACAAACGACAATATGACGACCAACAGATGCAAGTTAGGGCCGTTTTCCAAATTCTTATCTGAGAATTCATAATATCCTTGGTTGTGAAAATGGATTGTTGATCTTAAACCCTGTAATTACAATGTTGCGTGTGAATAAATAATTGTACTTTTATGACCATCATATTTCAGTTTATATTACTAAAAACAATTACCGTAATTCAATAGCATTATTAAAATTTAATCATTTTAATCATAAAGATAATTACATCTAAAAAATTAGAGAGTAAATCAAGGAGGTCCAGGATATTGACAGCAAATAAAAGTCATAAAATTAGGAGAGAAATATATGGTTATTCAAGAGATTGATTTGGTCCATCTCTATCTCTTATCACTAATCTTTTCTTCAATCCCTTATTAGTAGAGAAGATATGGTTACCCAAACACTTTTTTATTAATATTTTTTTGCAAGTAATTGTTGCATATTTAAGGGAGTATTACTTGTCAACATCGCATGCTAAATAGTTATTTATTCTTGTGATCAAATCATCATTATGCATGCAATAGTTTGATCAATGTGTAGGGAAAACCTCACAACACCGAGGAAGACCTTGATAGCCCATTCATACAGTATGCATTTTGTGCATACAAGTAAATTAAGTTGTTGTTTTGGTTTTTATGGACGTGTGCATGTTAGAAATTACTTGTATGCACAAGCGCATGCCCATCCAGATGAAGGGCTACCAGGGTGTTCTTCAAATTTCCATTTTTTGAGGTTTTCCGCTGAACCTGACCCTAGTTTGCTAAACTTCATCAATGTGTTTAGAATATTGAGCGCCTAGATGTAATGTGTGTATGCATGTAGTACATGTGACAAGATCATAATTGCATTGAAACAAACGCTTTAATCAAGGTCTGCATACATCTAACCCTTCAAACCCCACTTCCGGTGGGATTTGTTTGGTTTGGAGGGGGGGTTAAATTATTTAGCTCACGATTTGGAGTTAAAATCCCGTGTTATATTCAGACAATGCCGCAATCATCATCTTCTTCTTCGTCAGAGGCGGGTTATGATGTGATACGAACTTGTCGTATGGCTGGATACGGGCTGATCATATTAGGTCCGACACTACATTTGTGGTTCAACTTCGTGTCAAGAATGTTACCAAAGAGAGATCTGACGTCAACGTTTAAAAAGATGTTCATGGGGCAGGCGATATTTGGACCCATTATGACTGCGGTTTTCTTCTCCGTAAATGCAGCCCTACAAGGTACACTTGTGTTAATTACGCATCCTTTTCGGTTAATCTTCGTGCTATCTATATGTAACCGTTGTTGGTTTGCTTTCAGGTGAAAGCGCTGAAGAAATCATGGCTCGATTGAAACGAGATATGGTGCCCACGATGATCAACAATGTGCTGTACTGGCCTATATGTGATTTCATCACGTTCAGATTCGTACCTGTTCATTTGCAGGTATTTTAGCGATATCTCGTTTTCTTCTGTAAGGATTACTGATATGTTGGGTTTTTCCCGATTGACGTGGTGTTGGTAATTAATTTCAGCCGCTAGTGAGCAACGCTTTTTCGTATGTGTGGACGATTTACATTACATACATGGCGAACTTGTCAAAAGCAGCATCAGTAGCAGCTAGCTCATAGAATACCCACTGTTTTTTAAAGCTAAAAGGGGTTGTGTGCAGAAATGGCATCTATTCTACATAGTCAGCAGGATCATGTAATATGTTTGTTCATTCAAACCACAGGCCAAATGTATACAATTGTTCACAGATATGTTTTCATTCCATAGTTACTTCAAGAACTGATAAGGAATCCAACAACCACTCATAGTGCGCCATGCATTCCTCTTCAGAATGAATGACGAATATGGAGGTGTTATTCATCATGATTCATGAATAACAAAGTTCCATTAGGAACCTAGAATTGATTAGCTAGCAACCCAAGAACCATTCACTATGCACCACGAGTCCCCTCTTCAGGATGAATGATGAAAATGAAAATGTTATTCATAGTGAATCAGACTTATTCATCGTGAATAACACATCTATATTTATGATATCTATGCCAGGTTTAACTGTAAGTGGTTTCTGGAACCGACTGAGGTAGTCCAATTTAGTAGTTCTCAACTCTTACAAGCTTCAACAAGTAACTCTTTTGTCTGGTAAGTGAACTTAGATTAATCTCACAAAACCCTGAAGATAACGGTCAAAAAAATCAAAATCTCAATAAGACTTGAACCCAAAACATAGCTTTTATTTGCCAATTTAGGCGGCTACGAAATTATGGGACGACTCCAACAACACTAAAGTCACAAGACAAACAATAACGGAGACAAAATCCGAACTTGAATAAATGCAAGAGAATATATGCTAATCTTGGAGGGCATATATCCTTGTATGCTATACATCAACGACTAATAAACACGACCACCGAAACTTGAAAGCAGTCCCCATAAACAAAACAGAGACGAATATCAAGAACCATACTTATAAATGGAAACATCTAGAAGAATAACCGAAAACCAAAACCCAACCAATTTCACTCCACAAGACTGCTAAACCTTAGCTTCTCCAAATGTATCGACCAATCCCCTCCAAGTCTACGAGGATCGCATTCCATTGCCACGTTAAAATCCAACAACGACACCCCCGCTGACATCCTCGCCTTTGCCGATTCAAGCCTCCGTTAAACCCATGTGCACTTTGACCGACCCTTGACCGAGCAAGCCCGATACAAGGCTCCATCAGCCGTTTCAAGTAAGCATCCAAACCGACGTTTAACAAGTTTGCACAATCCTCCGATATGCTTAAGCCATCGCCCTCCAATTTCTGCTTCAAGCGACCCCTCAAATATCTACTCTCCGGTAGCTCATAGGTGTTTTGACACGTCTGAGGCCGCGAACCGTATGTTGATAAAGCATGATGTAAAGTCTTACGGGCTTTGTTCATTTTCAAGGAAATCCCGAGAGGTGCTGTAACCGGGCTCCGGCTTTGAATGCCCGGGCTTCCAGAAACCACTTCTTCGCCATCTTCGACAGATAAAACTTCAATAGGCGGTCTGCTACCGAGAGAATGTAGTTCCGTTGGGCTTTGATGCAGCTCCTGTTGTACCTTTGAGCCCGCTTCACCGACATAATCGGACTTCCCGTTTGGCCCAAGAGGGCTTGGACGGTCCTTAAATTTGCGATCCCGTGGAGATCTGCTCTTGCGAGGGGATAAAGGAAATGAATCTCCGTAAAGCGACTGAAGACTGGTCCTTTGGGAGGTGGATCCCCTAGCGACTTTGACGTTGAGCGAGTTTGCTAATTTTTTAACTGTCGGAGGAGGGACTTTAGCTAGAGCGGCGTTTTTCACGATGGAAGAGATTAAGCGGTTGTGAAGAGGGAGATTTTCCCTCCCGATGGTCCGAATGCAGAACTTGTCGAAATTGCTCTTGGTGACCTGGAGACTGAATAGTTTGTTGAGCAAATTGAAATATTTATCTGCTCTTTGTTGTCCAATCTTTTGATATAAAAGAGCTTTTAGCTCTAGCGTATCTACTCGTGTATACTGCTGATTGACACCCATCGCACTCTTGAATACCTAAAACCTACCAAAACCGCAAATCAACATTTTCATTCTCAATATAAAATACTTGCAACAATTGTATTGAAAAATGAAAATTTAGCAGAAAACATGCAATGAGACATATCACAGAATATGCTCTAAATGATATACATTCAAACTGTTTTGAACTAACATTGATCTAGAACTAACAGAAGTCCATATTACCAAAAAGAAAAGCAATGTGAATTATTAGGAACTACTAGAGTCTATAGATTATGTGTTTCTCTTAGTATTACCATTGTGAACCTCAGATTGTCCTTTCTATTTGCAGGGTATGGCCCATTTATGTCAAAAGTTTCTATACGATGAATACAAAATTTGGCTCAGATTAAACAGATCGCAAGAAGCCTGCTCCCATTGGCTATCAATGCAGAATCACATAAAGTTTAATATACAAAAGATGCATTGGTTGCATAGGTCGTGTTGAACCACGAGTTAACAAAAGGTAAATGTTACATTATTCCAAGAACTGTGTCCTTTTATGTGCACATATATAGGAACACATATCACCTAGATGTGTTAGGATGAACACCAATCACCGCCCTTTTTTAACCATATACTACCTGGTCCAAGTTATAAAGAAGCCATTACCAGAGTTGTAAATTGCATTTACAAGTTTTTATCATGCAGGAGTACAGCACACTACAGTAAAAGAAAATGCTTTGAAAGAAGTTATAAACAAAAGTTACAACTTGATATTGGAGAAGAGAAAAGAAAAGAAAAAAAATGTATTTGGAATAAAATAGATAAAAGAAAAGAAAAAAAAATGTATTTGGGATAAAATAGATAAAAGAAAAGAAAAACAACAATAAAAGATGATCTTGCCTCATGAGATAGATTAGATCATAAAGTATCACTTATTTGGATGTACTCTTATCTGATCCCAATCATTTGAGTCAGAAAAAAGTGCACAGAAAGTATGCATCATATAGTGACGAGCGATGAATTCGTACTTCTACCAGATCCCAACCCTTTAAGTACACTCGACCCAGCAATGAATCCATACCTTCTCAAGTAATTAATGAAGGTAAATGTAAAGCTATATTGAACCACAGGCGATTCTTCAAGTCGTAAAATTGCCCTGAACTTGTCAAGACTTAACATCCGACACTATTTTATTTTACCTTTTTCAGCTTTTATGATCATCCTCATAACGCAGACTCGAAATCTAGTTTGCAAGAACTCAACTTGTGAATTGTGATAGCTGAATTTCTACCAACATTATCTCCCAAGATACTCCCAAATTCTACATCTTTTACACACTACCACTTAAAGACTTTCCAGTAAATCCCCATTTTCAAGATCGGTGTGAGAATAATTGCTATTTTTCCAATTCCAGACTCCTAATGTGAGTTTAAACTAATACAATCCAGCTACATCCACTACCAATTTCAATTCTAGTAAAAAAATTGTTAGCAAAACTAAATTACTAATTGCACTAATTAAAGCTATAACCTTCTCCATTGATGAATAAATTCTCAATTGTTAATAAAACTTTCAACTTTATATCAAATTGATCGAAAAACGAAAATCAAGAAACTTACAAGAATACAAAGAATGAACTCAAAAGCAATCTTTCAATGCGAACACAAAGATTAAAATCTGAAATTGATTCCGATCTATATTCAACATTTCCAATTTTAATAATTCAGCAAGAAAAACAGCAATCAAGATACCTGAATCGAGCTTCTTGAATTTGGAAATTGAATCGTTGCTCCGAGATTTCTCAATGTTTTGCTCCGAATCGGGCACCGAATTTGCGATTATCTTCCGATCGTGGACTTTGATTTGATTTTGCGAGCAGCAATTGAAACCCTAGAATTTTGATTTGGGAATTTGGAAAACCCTTTCCCGAATTATTTGTTGTAAATCGCTACTTATGCAAGAACAAGAAATAACCCGCTTGACAACCTTTTGGTTGAATTGCAAAACGTACCCCTCGACTTAACACGGGATTGCGATACAAGGCCCCTCAAAGTTTATGGTATACCAAATTATTACACGTTAGGCGTAATGTACTGCCCTCAGGTACATGCTTGGGCTCGCCTTCGGGCTCGCCGGGTTCGCCTTGCACATCGGTACGCCAGCTGATGTCATACCTGGAGAGTGAGGCCCTCGGTTCTCCACACCCAAGCGGTTTCCCTCCTCCCTCTTCCTCTCTTATACATAATTATTAAAATAATTAAAGAAGTGGGAAAAAGATTGGGTTAGTTTAAGGTAGTGGTACACTGGTACTCCGCTTTCGGATAAGGAGGGTAGGAAAAAGAAAAGGCTGATGTGACGTTGAGGTGACATCATGGTAAGAAGATTAAGGAGAGTAGTGGTACTTATGGTCTTAAGAAAATTTCTAATCATTGTTTTGTCATGAGCATTGTGTTTGTTAAAATGTATAATATAGCTTAATATTGAAATTGATCATTAGTTTTGCATGACTGTTGAATCTTAAGACCATGTCTTGTTAATGATCATGTGTGTTGGATTAGTGATAGTTGAAAGTTGCAATTCCTTTGATAATAATGATTGTGACCATATATGAAAGATTATTACTAACAATCACTCGACCAGTGGTGCCAAATGAACCGACAATTGAAATTTATGATAAAAGGCAAAGTCATTTATATATTTTTCACATACTCAACCAATTTTATTTTTTAAGGTAAAGGTGTATTTGTATATGTTTAATCTATATTCAACCAATTTTATTTTTCAGAAAGGATAGATTGGGTTTGTTTGATGTAGCATTTAAGAAGCCTTCTTTTAATATTATAATTTTAGTATAATTTCATACCATAACAAATAAAGATTGAACCTGTTAAATGAAAAGTACACAAATGACATAAACAAAATAAAAGATGAAATTTATAGCAAAGTTGTAACACAAAGGTTTGTTCTACAACTAACATAACTTTAAGGGGGTTTAAATTGCAATACTCAAAAAATGTGTTTCATAGTACAAGTACATTATGCAACACTAGTGCAGCTTCCATTTCAACTTACAATCATCAACAAATACAACAAATCTATCACACAAAAAAATCATCTATGAAATAGTTGTATCATAAAGAATATTGTACTTTTCTATAAATAAATACAACAAGAATGTAATATACAATATCTAACGATCTCACTCCAACTTCGGTACTCCTTCGGATAATATTTCAGATATTTTTCCCGTTTTAGAAGATGACGTGTCCGATAGCAGGCTGACCTCAGCCTCATCGGCCACATGCACCATCCCACTATCTTGGTCTTCGACATCACGATCACTAGAATTCACGTTCACGTCATCAGCAGATAAAAAGTGGGCCCACTTCTTATTCTTGGCGTGAATGATGGCCGGGTACAAAACGAATCCGAGAACGACAACTCCACCGGTGACGAGGAAGGTTCTTGCGGATGCCAAACACATAACGAGTATAAGTAAAGTGGCGGGCGGCACACACAACATCGTTGCACCAAACGTTTTTAGAGGAACCTTATAAGGTCTATGAAGATCAGGCTTCTTTAATCTAAGTTTTATAAAAGCGGCGAATTCGAGAAGCATCCCGATGGCGTAAAGAAAGTTAGAAATTCCAAGATTTCTTGAAAACTCATCCATGAAAGGAAGATGACACCGGTTGCTGAGCACACTATGCTAATCGTGGGTGTCCCGAACTTCGACCTATGAGGTTTTTATACATTTAAAGATAATAAGTACAATGATAGAGAATAGAGCATACAAAAGATATCGATGCATTTAAACCTACATTTTGAGTATTAGTAGATAAGAAATTTCCATATATAGTATCACAGGTAAGAAGCTGGACATCCTTGCAGAATGAATAAAGTGGTCTGGGTCCCGCTCTCATGACGGTTGTGGGGACCAGTACACATCGGCGCTCCAAAAAGTGGCATCATACCCTTTTCACAAAAGATTCAGATATGATTTTGTTTACGTATACCCTTTTCACAAAAGATTCAAATATGATATTGTTTACTTACACTTGTGAATAATCAAAGATAATATGTCAATGACCTAAGTCAAAAGAGTGGCTTACCCATATTTTTTTTGGCACGCACTTACTACAAAACACTTAACCACTTCCAATCAACACTTACCCAAACAACGCTGTTACCATGTTAGCACTTACTCAATTTGTGTTAGTAAACGGCCACTAAGCCAACATTGAATTTATACAAGATTCGTGATAAAACTATATTAACATATATAATTCACATTTCCAACTTTTAGAGATTTTCCCGCATAGCGTGACAAGTTATCAATAAGCCTATAGATATCACATTCGATACCGAATTTAAAAAAAAAAAACGTAAATCAAACGAATAAGTAGTATACCTAGAAGCAAAAACTGAAGGGAGCATCCCGATCTCACTCATCCCAAGAAGTTGGAAAGAATCACTACTCATTTCTGCTTCAAACAACCCCAAATTAGACAAAGCAGCAGCAGCCTGAATCCACCATTTCAGCCAAGACCCACCAATCAACATCCCAACTTCAGCAAAATACCCATCACTCCACTTACTCGAGTCCGAATCCAACGAACCCGTACCCGCCAAAAGCGGGATCAAATACGAACCAACGACCAAAATAACCGCACCATAAAGAGCCTTCGGAAACGTCCCACTTGGATCTTTAACCTCCCCAGCAAGTGTACTAGCCTTATCCCAATAATTCAAGTTCCAAAACATACTATTGAAATAACCCCTCCATTCCACTTTCTTGATATCAAAAGAAACCCATCTTTTAGGCCTGATCTTGGGGATTGAAAGCACACCCATCACCACAAATGGAAGCAAAGAGAAGCCAGCAAGAAAAATGGCAGAAGCTCCCACAATGTGAAGGCCTCTGTAGTTCAAATAAGTCAAGAAAATGGTGATGGCCAAAAGGGCTGGAATCCTAGCATACAATTGGTCAAAGATTGGGAGTGAATGCTTCAAATAATCAAGAAACAGAACTGGGTAAAGTGCATTATCCATAACCCCACTAAACCATTTCCAAAACCCTTCTTGGAAACCCCAAAAAGATCCAAAAGCAGATGAGATCCAGATGACATAGCCACCATTTTTGGGGAAACTTGTGGCAAGTTCAGCTGTAACTAGGGCTTCTGGGATGCTCCAAAAAATTGGGAAGATGATAAACCCTAATAAAGAAAGTAAAGGGCCTCCTCCTGCTTTGACTGAATCTTCTACCCCAAATGGGCCACCAGAAACTTCATAGAAGATGAGGGCTATTAGAGGTAATAAGGTCAGTTTAGGGTTTGATTTGGAATCTTGATTTCCATCCATAGTCATGAAAAAAGGTTGGATCTTGATGATTGAAAGCTTGATGTTTTGGATGGATGCTATGATATCACCATGGTTCTTGAATCTTGATTTGAGAAATTGTGGGATTTGATTGGTTATGGAATCAAGTGAAGATGTAAAATGGAACCTGAATGAATCTGTTTAGAGAATAATCAAATATGTGATCTTTATTAGTTTTTTTGGATGGAAGCTACTTGAGGAGATTGTTTGTTTTGACTTTTGGGAAGCAAATTGAGATTCTTGAACGCAATCTATATTTTATCTTCCATGTGTTTGCAGCCATGAACACGTGGTTATTGAAGTTTGAACCCCCAAAAAATGGATTAAATAAAGATAACTTGTAATAAAATAATAATGATATTATTTTTTCAAAATGTATTAAATGATACCCAAAATATTATTATTGTGTCTATTAAATATTAATTATTATTTTTTTAATAATAATGTAGCTTTGCATGAGACCAAAGCTGTTTCCGTGAGATCGCGTAAGACCAATACCTAACGTATATAAGTTTACAAAAAAACATTTTGAAGGTAAATAAAACTCGAATACTCATTCTCAAAAACACTTTCGAGGTAAAAAATCCAAAACAAGGTAAAAAACGAAACCTTTACAACGCAAATGTTGTGAAGGTAACAAATAAATAATGCGAACCTTCATAGCGGAAATGTTGTGAAGATATAAAAAAATCGAACTTTCACTTCATAAAAACACCGTGAATGTAACATTTACATTGTTTTTACTATAAATGTTCAATTTTTTTTTACCTTCACAGTGTTTCAATGTGAAGTTTCATGTAAAAGATGTAGGTTTCACGGAAACAGTTTGGTCTCACGCAAACCTAGCTCTTTGTATAATTGTGTGTGTAATGACCTGCTCAACTGGTTATCAACCGATTACCAGCAGTTGGAACAAAGCCGGAGGTTGTGTGTTAGAATCAATGGTTGCAGGCTTGTAGCGGCGGTGATAGTTTTGCGGAGGGGATGATGGTTGGAACGACGATGATGGTTTGCGGTGGTGGTGATGGTTGGGTTGGTGACGACGACGGCGATGGTTCTTGACGACGTCATTGGTGGTTCTAGGTGGCAATGGTGGTTTGCAGTGATGATGATGGTTGCTGTGGAGGTTATAATTTGTGGTCGTGGTGATAGTTTGCGGTGGTGGTGGTGGTTTGCGGTGGCGGTGATGGTTTGCGGTGGAGACAGCAGCGGTGCTAGTTCTTGTCAGCAACAGTGGTGGTTTTGGGTTAGCGGTGGTGCTGTTTACCGGTTAACCTAGTTACTGGTCATTTTCGGCCATTTTGTAACACAATAGTACAAAAAATAATGGTTAATACATGTAATAGCACGTTTGATAGATGGATATATACAATAATATTTTAGGTATAATTTAATATATTTTGAAGAAATATTCCAAAAATAAAATACATAAATTCATTATCTAATTGTATAGAATTGAAAAGAAACAATTCCTTTTAAATATAAATAATGTATTTAGTACTAGAGAGGATGGCATAATTTAGAGTAAATCAAGATTTTAGTCCACATAGTATCTTAATAATTCTGATTTTCGTTTTTGTGTAAGAAGAGATTGTGATTTTTCTCCCTATAATTTCTAATTTATTGATATATTGTGCATCATGACTAATTCTTACTTTTAAGTACAAAAGACGAATAAGTTATTATATTTTCCTCAGGGTGTCTCATAAAACACTATCAATAAATATGTAAATTCATAGAGTTGCACATAGAAAATACGCTTGTTTCCATTTAAGGGAATGTTTAACGGTTAAATAATCGTTTTAGAAGAATAATTTATAAAGTTTGTGTTTAAACATAATTATTTGGTTGTCAAATTAAATTAAACACATGTTAGAATTAGTTTAGTTGGGCTTAACACTTGATGGGAGATCAATGTGTGTGTTGTGTGTGGATAAGTTGCAGATGAAACCTCTATTAGTTTATGAGTGCTTCTTTAGGTAGTGTTTGATACGTAGACTAAATAGATTGGACTGAAAGTGACTAAGTTGTCTGTCCTATATGTGGTACGAGTCGACTGGACTGGATAAGACTAAATTATATGTCCTATGTTTTGGTAAGTTGGACAGAACAAGACGGAACTGTTAAAACAACCAAATACCGTTAAACGTTGTTTAATGTTATTTTACATTATATAATGATTATAAATGACAGATCAACCAAACTGTATTTAAATCGCTCGTGAACCTAAGCCCGTCCGCATATCCGAGACATAGCTCATTAGATCGTTTCCACTCTCCTCTAGTGCTTTTCTCCAGAAGTTGAAAACAAATCATCTGAAATATATCTTATCATAGAAACAACACTGGGCATCACAATTATGTGACGTACATACACTTGACAGTGCATAATATATTTAGGCCATCCGCGGCCGGGCTGCATGCATGGCTGCACAGCCCCCATACCGCCGGTAACACCGCCGAGGTGTACCGGTATGGGGAGCGGCCTGTGAGCCGTTGCCGTTGCTTTTTTTCTTTTTTTTCTTTCTCCTCCAACGGCTATATATCAACGGCTATATTAATTTTTTTTTTACTTTTTACACATATATATATATATATATAAATCTATTCAACCTTTTTACCACATCTCACTTTTATCTCTTCTCTACCTCACCTCTTAACACTTTCATCTCATCTCTTCCTCACCTCTTAACACTATCATCTCATCTCTTCCTCACCTCTTAACACTTTCATGGATTCACACGGTACCCCTTCCGGTTCCCGACGTCCTAACTCGGCATCCCAAACGCCTCCACCGTCGGGTGTCTATCGCCCACAAATGACGAACCCTATGGGGTTTGGAAGTTGGTTGCCTCCGTCGGGTTGGCCGCAAACCCCAATGGTCGACAACAATTGGGCTTATGCGAATTTGATGGCGAATACCCCTATGATGACGTACACCATGCACCCCCAACAACCGACGACGCAAACCCAACAAACCACCATGCAACCCCCGCCGTCACAAGTGTGGGAACCACGAGATGGAACCAACTCGTCACCGCAATCGTGGGGAGATGACGATGAGGTACCCGAGACCCAACCGGAGTCGCTGCCACCGCCACCGCCGCCACAACCCAAAGGTAAAAAACGTGGGAAGGGTAAGAACGTAGAAACGAGCTCGAGTGCGAACCCGACCAAAACTAAAGCGCCTCCTAAACCATGGTCGAGTGAGGAGGAGGTCGAGTTGGCGAAAGCGTGGGCCGAAACCTCGGAGGATTCAACCATAGGTAACTATCCAACGGGAGGTAAATAAAAACCGTTTTTTTACGTACTTAATAAGTATTCGCTAATGTTTTTTTAATTTTTGGATTTTTGAATTAGACAATTTTTGGGCGGCCGTTAAAAGGTCGTTAGACATACGCATGCGGTACAGCCCCAACGTCCGCTCAACTGACTCCGTGCAAACCAAAGTGAGATTGCTTCTATCGGGGGTCTCGAAATTCGCTTGTATATACAACAACACATTGAATTCGCGACATAGCGGCGAATCCGACGTTAATATCTTGGAACGAGCTAACGAGCGATACCGAAGCGAGTATCATCGAACATTCCCTCACCAATCCGCTTGGAGAGTTCTCGTCGAATGCCCGAAGTTCAACCCGGTGGAAATGATGAACCCATCGGACATCCGCGTGCCAACAAACAAACGGTCGAAAACGTTCGAAACCCAAACGGACTCCCCCGGCGATTCCGATGCTCGTACTTACATGAACCTCGGGGATGATGATCAACGCTCACAAACCGAACGGCCACGACCAATGGGTCGGAACGCGGCGAGACGTGTTCGTCTTCGACAACCGATACCAACACGGGCATGTCAACCCAAGTAGGCGCTCTCGCACTCGCAAACACACCGGGCTTGTCGATATACTTAAAGAAAAACAAAGGATGACACACTTCCATTTCTACACATCACCGCACAACCATCTCTCGGGTAGCCTTTTGGAGACCACGTTGCGAGAGAAGGCACTGTTGCGCGATCTATACGATTGGCCTCCTTTCGAATAATAAACTTTTAGTGGTTAATTTTAATGTAATTTTTATTTTAATTTTAATTTAAATGTAATTTTTATTTAAATGTAATTTTTAATTTTAATTGTTAATTTTAATTTGAAGTATTTAAAAAATCATACAGGTGGTATGACCTGTACGGTTGTGGGTGAATGGTATGGTAATGGTAAGGTAGTGGTAAAGCTGATGTGGCGCTGAGGTGGCAGCCTGTGCAGGTGGTATCACCTGCACGGCTGCGGATGGCCTTAGTAACATGATAAGAAAAGCATTAGACTAGTATATTATTATTATTATTATTATTATTATTATTATTATTATTATTATTATTATACAAGTACATATAAAGCGTAATTCTGATCAAATAACCAAACAACACTTATCTACACACAATCACCATAAGATTTACTCTTCCATGATTAAGTTTGCTTGATTTGCACAATCGATGATCAGAAATCGAACTTGAAGTGGAGAGTTGTGGAGACGATGACCAGAGATGATGAAGCAGAAATGATGGAGGCTGCGTTATTTGACTTTAGATTTTTTACCTATTAAAAAGAGTATAATGGTAATGTTTCTTTTTAAGTCCAAGGTTATTCCACCTATTTTGGTGAAACAAAAAGAATTACAGTTTTGTCCTATGAAATTAGAATTTTATCTTATCTTGTCCTATGGCATACTGAATGTGGGACTATTTTTTTTGTCCCATCCTGTCTCACTCCCGTCCAATCTACATATCAAAGGTAGTCTTTACATACTAGCCAAAATCTAAAAGTTACATTCCTTAACAATCTATGGTGTATAAATTATTTAATTACATACATAAATCTGGGATTTTATATGAAAAAGTTATCTGAATCATTTGTAATAGAAAGTTTATCGTGTTTTTATAATTACAAAATTAATCTAAAACCCAAGGAAACCCCTTCAGTAATAAGTTTTAAATTATAGAGACTAAAACGATAATAAACTACAAATCATGAAGACAAAAGTAACAATGAAATTTTGACATATAAATCATAAAGCCCAAAAGGAAATACAAATTTAGGGATGAAAACCTTCTAAAAGAAAATTTGAACATTATAAACATACCATGGAAATGAAAATTTACTACAATTAAAAAGAGAGTAAAATTGAAGTAAGATCTTCCTGTTAACAACCAACAATCTCCTCTCTCTCTTTCTTTTTGTGTCAAAATGTCTGATAATCCTCTGGAGGCAATCTGTAGCACCATTGGAAGAATTTCAATATCCATTCAGACGAATCTTTCGAAATTAATCAGCAACACACAGAAGCCAAATACACCCACAAATGCACTACAGTTTTCAGTTTCTGCACCTCCAACTGCTACCTCATCGATGCTTGCAGCCGCTGATTCTTCTCTTTCTCAACCCACGGAAAAGGTAACCAAATTTCAAGTTATAATCTCCACAATCGTTCTTAAAATGGAGTTTAATTTGGCTTTAAATTCTGTATGTTTGTGAAAATTCATCATGCCCACCAAGTGTTCGATGTAAATCCTGAACCAGGAGCATGGCATGATATTTGCAAAATTAATACTGCTTCTGTACTATAATGATATCTTTTATTGGTGAACTTGTTAAAAGATGAGAAACCTGATTGTTTATGGACCAAATTATTGATCAAATTGCTTTTCTCATGGGTATTAGATAATGTGGAGGGACTCAAAGGAATGTTTTTGCTTGTTAAATGTTGGTGGTAACTAGAAAGGGGAGAATCACAGGGGATTTTTTTTTCTCTTTTTCATATGAATAAACAATTAATTTCCAAATTCTTTAGTTTAAAATGACTTACTAATGCAGACGGACCCAGAAGTTTTTATAAACGGTGACACCATTTGACTATAAGAAATAAATATAGGGATATTTTCACAAAATCATCGTTGGTCTATTGGTTGGTTCATGTGCTATTCATATGTGAGCTACTGTGTTCAAGTTCTTTATTACCCATTTTTCTTTTCAGAAACATAATAAATCTGAAATAAAAAAAACTAAAAACAAAGGAAATTGAAACTAATGGAATTTGAATTCGGGTCTAGGATGGAAGAAAAAGTCTTGGCAACCATACCAATGGAAGACCTGTGTCCCAAAATTGTAGTTTCAAGATTTATTCGGTGACACTTTTCACGACCATATAATTTGTTATGCTACGATGGAGAAATGAAATGGTGGCACGTGCAGTGGTGGATATATGCATAATATTTAAATTTTGGATTTTTTTTTGGAAGAGGTATCCCAGACCACATTGGGCCCAGACTAATCCTCGGCAATTGTGGGCCGAAGCCCGACTGCTAAAGCATGCAGCCCGGGGTCGAAGCCCCCGTACCTCCAGAATGCGTCCCCGAGGGCTCGAACTCGGGTTCACCACTATGTAGTGCCCAAGCCTTACCACTAGGCTAACGCTCCTTTGGTAAATACATCTCTACTTTTGACACCAGAATATAAATTAGAATTCCTATCCCGATTACAGAAATTCTAGATCCGCTATTGGGCACGTGCCACCGCAAAACCCCTTGGGTCCGTTCCTGAATACCCATACAACAGACTATATTAAGAGGATCAGAAAGACTTGTAAGAGTGTGTTCAACCATTTGTTGCTGGCAAGCAAATGGTTATATCAAACGCTATATCATTTTCGAAAGTAATGATCAAGTTTTGAACATGTGATTTTTCTGGGTTTTATAGTTAAATATCCAAATCAAACCTTTCTGTGCAGTCTCGGTCTTATATCAACTCGGGCCAACTAAAGATGTTGCCTTCTAAAAAAATCATGATACTCAAAGTGATGATTGTTTTAGTTGCACACATGTTCTATGAGATTATGAATGTCTCTATGGTTGTCTTTTCTGCAGCAGGTTGGTCCAGTAACTAGGGAACAGCTCGGAAGGGCCACTTGGACTTTCATTCACACTCTTGGTGCTCAGGTTTTCTCTTGTTAGTTTCGTGTGCTATTTCATGTATAGTGTGTGTGTCTATTTACAAAGAAAGGGATTATATCTGCATTTTTGTGTCCAAATAAAAGTATAAAAGAGTTAACTAAGTAACAAAGATGACATTAACAATAGTTGATCTCCTATAAAAGATGTAACCGTTGATCTTCTTGCTTTAATATAAAAAAAACAACATGATCATGTGGCTGCCACAACGGCCAACGCATACAAATACTAAACTACCCTTCATCTTTTTCCCCCTTATTTGGAGTAAGTAAACCGAACTTCCTTTATACCATCCAAATATTTACCTATGCATGGCTGTTTCTTTTCTCAAACATTTGTTTAGCATGCCTTGGTTCGTTATCTTTTGATTTTTGACAGTGTTTTCCAGTTGTTTCACTAAGTTATCTCATTGCTGTTCAAACTTTTCAGTATCCAGAAAAGCCAACCAGACAGCAAAAGAAAGATGTTAAAGAACTGGTATTTACCCCCTTCTTTTATTTCTGATTCATTCTTCATTCTTACCGGTAGTATTATTCAGTATATGACAAGTTAAGTCGACATCTTACTGTTGCCATTTTTTTTACATGGGTACTTCAATAATTCCAACTGTTATTGTGTGTTTGGTAGACTTGAGTGTGACAAAAATGCTTTCTCTCTGTTCCACTAAAATAGGTTGAACAAAATTAGGGAGATGGACATGATTTGTAAATTACTAAACTACCCATGTCAAATTAAAATCCTGAAACCTTCCAAAATTCTTTCGCCGAACTACCTCGTTCTCGTCTGTACAGTCCTGTCTGTGTACCAAATGCATCGTTAAGGTCTTGGTATTGTTATATGTGAAAGCACTCAGTAGAACAATGTTACAGAAGCATGAAGTGAGCCTTTTGTAAAGCAGAAAATTTGTGTATTATGACGTGCTTGTATTCTTTCTGCAGATGGCAATTTTATCCCGCATATACCCTTGCAAGGAATGTGCAGACCACTTCAAAGAAGTGCTAAGGTAGTGCCTTTGCTGTAATTGAACTCACTTGTATTATTTCTCTATTGAACTTCCAAGATGCATTACGCTATCAGAAGTGTCTACTATGACATTTCTATTGCAAAACTCCAACTATTAGTTACTGTTGGAACTGTTGTTGACAAAAAGATTTACAGGCTAGCATTTTTAACTCGCAAGTCTTCTTTTCTATACACGATGAAATTCATCAACCCTTTAAAGTTTGTAAATTCAAAGTTTTTTTGGAATGTATCGAAGTGTCTGAGACTACAAGTATGAGTAGATTTTATCATATGGAAGCATCAAAGACGCATTGGTACACTCCCCCCCCCCCCCCCCCCCCCCTCCCCCCTTTTCCCTGGTGACATTTCTGTTTTAGTTTGTCCCGTGATAAGTGTCTACTTTCCAATTCTACCCTTTGTGTATGAGATGAAGAAATTCATTCATCTTTCTACATGCAATAATTATACATTCCTAAAATTGTGTGCCTTTTTCATTGTGGAAGTTTATATTGGGAAGGAAAAAATATTTCTCTTAATTGATAACGTTATGTCGTACATGTTTGGCAGATCAAATCCCGTACAGGCAGGTTCCCAAGCTGAGTTTTCCCAGTGGCTATGTCGTGTGCACAATGTTGTTAACCGGAGGTAATTTATATATTGGAAATATATCAAAATTTATATCCGCTGGTCCAATGTTTCTTCAGAATACAAAGTGGAATGCCTAAATGGCTCAGCTTTACAAGTCTGATAAATAATAGAAATTTGTCTTGGCTTTATATGGTAGAATTGTAGTAGGTTATATGAATATCAAACATCTTTGGAAGAACCCACTTTCTAAAACAAATAGAAATCATTTAGGACACAAGCTGTTGATCCTAGTTCATCTCCCATTTAGGCTTGCTAACATTACATTGCCTTTGCTCCAAGATCTTGAAACTTGAATCCAAATTCAATCATTTGATTTTTCACCTTTCCAGCCCAGAATGAGCCAGTAAGCTTATTAGGTTCCGTTCGGTTTGCAAGATTTTGGTGGGATTTGGAACTGAATTCCATTCTATTCCTGTGTTTGGTTTAAAGGAAAGTACGGCATTTAAATCATGGGATGTAGAATTCCCATAAAGATGGTATTACATGAGAGATTTTATAGGATTTGTTTGTAATAATATTTTAAAAAATGTTAAAACCATTTGTTTTGTAAATTGCAATGATCAATTAATAAAAAGTAATTTAATTATTCTTATAAATATTTATATTTTGTTTTATAAAGAATGGAGTTCAATTCCATTGCCAATCCTACAAACCAAACACACCAAAGATTCCAAATCCTTCCGATTCCAAATCCCTCAAAATCATTCCATTAAATGAAATTGACCCTTAGTGGATTCATTTTGCAGAAAAGGAAACTCCGCTAAATTGCCTATTAGAATAACCCAAAAATATTGTAATAGTATGGCATGCAGGTCCAAACAATTGGAATTTCGACTAGTCCTTGAAAGAAACATGTTGGTTATTCATTTACAGTGGTCATTCTTTTGTTGATTGATGATAAACAAGTGTGTTGTGTTGGTGATGTTGAGTTGTATGATTTGTGTTTATATATAGCCTTGGGAAGCCAACGTTTCCATGTGAACGAGTTGATGCAAGATGGGGGAAGCTTGACTGCGAGCATCGTGTATGTGATTTACAAGGCTCCATGACAATTTTCGGCAATCAAACCGATTAGAAGTTATATTATACCAGAAATGTATATTACAGATTCCATCAAGTACAGAATTTTGTTGAATATAAAACCTTGAATCAAAGGTTTTTTGGGGTATCAATTGCTTCTTTTCTATATTCAACTTTGTTAGATGTCTCAGTTGTATATCTTAATTCTTAAATGGATCACTTGTCATACATATTAGGGTCAAGGTTTAGATATTGTGACCATCTTCATCTTTTCACATGGTTATAGATCAAGTTGTTTTTGAATTTTTCTGAATACATCCTACTGTTAGTGCACAAAGAGATATATGAACAATTGTAGATGGTTTGACAAAACCTAAAATGTTGATGTGAACTTATGGTTTTATTTTAACAAATATATGTATATCAAAAAGAGCGATTTGATAAGCATACCATTAACGAGTTTGGAATACATTATTAACGGTATTATGTTGAGAAACTAAGTTGGATAAATTTTTATCAGAAAATTTATTCTGATAAATTTTTTTTTTTAAATTGTATTAAAATGAAACTAACTTTAGTAATTACTTTTCTGAGAAACAAACGTTCATAGTCATTGTTTAAAGGCTTAAACTTTTAATCTTGAAAATCTATTTTTATTTACTATATGTAGTAATGAAGAGTAAAATGTTATATTATAAATTTAAAAATGAGGTAAAACTAAAGCTAATTTGACCACATAAGATTTGATTTTATAAACAAGAAAGAAGCATAACCTATAAAAATTTGTATCAGAATGTGGTTATAACCTTTTAAGAATGATTTACAAAAAAAATGTGATATGTACAAATCGGATTTTCAAGAGTTTGAATGGCTCTAATTTTAGTCCTTCCCGATGTTCGTGTAATAAAAGGTCATCAAGATTCTAAATCCAATAGTCCATGACAGGGCCTCTTGTCTTCTTTCGGATATAGTGTATTTTGTCCAACCTTTGAAGAATCTTTTACCATAACGCTCTCTCATGAACATCGTTGAGATTGTACTTTTGTATAGGGAACCCAAATTTGAATAGAAGTCGGAAACCCTCTACAACGCGTCACATGTCCTTCGGAATGAACATTCATCATATATAACACGTTCTTGACGAATATGGAAGTATTACTAATCATGAATAACACATTCATGATTAATATGTTACAACATTCATGATAAATAACACCTTCATATTTTTTTTATCAACATGTCACATGTTGCAATGTGGACACTTCCTTCTCAGGTTCCGGATCAACTTTGGTTTTGTGCCCATGTATTTGTAATTGTACAAAAAATTGTTTTTTTATCATATAGAACATATTAGCGGATTAGCATGTCTCGAGTAAATGGAATACCAAGTAAACCAAAGGGATCATTAGCCATAATGCTTATCGACAAGAGTCACCGCCATCACTTGGCCACCAAAAATGGATTTACCGGCAAATGTTTCTTATCCGGTAAGATTCTCAGTCCTTTCTAGGCCTCTTATCGAGTAAGATTCTCGGTCCTTGTCGTGCTCACCTTTATATAGCAAGTTACCCAAAAAGCATTTCGTAAACATATTTATTCACTCTTCCCTTAAATTCTTTTATTTCCACATTTATTTGTTTAAGCATGAAGCAAGAATTTCAAAAACCAAACAACTTTTCCAACATTGTCCTGGCTCCAAGTTTTGTGTCAACAACAAAGTTTATGCATTTTGAATGCATGCACAATTTGTCATCCATTAATATGTGATAAAAGATACATAGATGAAGGCTCAAACATATGAATGCATATATCCATTCCTTGTTAATATAGAACCAAACTAAAGCGAAACTGATGTTGCATAGTTTAGTTCTTCTTCTCATATGAGTTTGGTTAAAACCCAAAAGAACTTCATCTTCTTGTTTCGAAACAAAGAAACCCCATGACGATACTATTAGTGCAACCTAATCAAAACACATATGTTTCATTCCTAAGTTTTCTAGTAGTTTTCAGTTAACCTAAGCAAGATTTGTACCAATTGAACAATAGAGAAAGAAGAAAGACTTCTAATTTGCTGATGTGGAGTCATCTACTTGCAAGAACTCAACCGTCCGAACAGGTGGGGCTTCGCCAAACTTCAATATGTAAGCCGTTTCATAAACTGGGCGAAGAGGAGGCATAACTTGAGCATCCAAATATGAATTGCACGAAAAACACCAAACTGACAGATCACTGTTTACCAAGAAAACAAGCATAAAGATTTGGGTATTGTTGGAATTTTGAAAGATCCCAAATGGGTTTCCCATGAAGAATGTGATTCTGATGATGATGATGATACCTGTAACTCAATGCCACACTATGATTTTGTTGTTGATAATGATCCAGCATATGCTTGTTGATGAATCGGCTACATAAAACATCTTTACAGCTCAAACACAACCAATTCTCAGCAGGATGATGGCATCTACAGTACACCATGTGACAATGCAATAGTCTTTTCAGTATGCAAAACATAAGATTTCTTCATCCAATTGTTACAAATGTTGATCAGATTGGAATAATTTGAATACAGAACTAAAAGATTTTGTTTCTGTATAAAATTGCAGTGCAGATACAAAGACAGAATCAGATCAAAAAAGTAGTATTCATCTTCTCTGAGACTTAGGTTCACGTGGGACCAAGTAGTTTCCGTGAGACCGCGTGAGACCAAGACTTTACGCATGAAACTACACACCTACCGTGAAGGTAAATAAAATTCGAATATTCATACTGAAAAACACTATCGAGGTAAAAAAAATCCAAAACAATGTAAAAAAACGAAACCTTCACAACGAAAAATGTTGTGAAGGTAAATATATATAATCCAAACCTCCAAAGCGCAAATGCTATGAAGATAAAAAAAATATCGATCCTTCACATTAAAAAACACCGTGAATGTAACATTTATAGTGTTTTTACTATGAATGTTCGAATTTTTTTTTACCATCACAATGTTTTGGTGTGAAGTTTCATGAAAAAAATGTTGGGCTCACCGCTCTAATGTGAACCTGACCCCCTTCTCTGGTTCATCAATGAAATAACAAAATTTGTGCTATGAAATATGGGATTTTGATTCGAAGTTATTAAGCTTTGAATTTGTTTCACTTTGATCATAGTCCTAACAAAGCTTAATTAGAGTTTGAATGCTTTAGGTCTGTTTGTAACCCTAATTCCATTGACTATTTGCTTAGAGCCAAAATTAGGGCATAAATATTCAAAATTTAAACCAATCAAGCTCCACTATCAATTCTAAACCCTATTATCATGTTTTGCCTTCAATCAAAAGAGGTTAATTTCAGTTCCAAAATCAAAGTGAATCCTAAACCCTTCCGTAGAAAATTTCGATTGATCAAAACCATATTCTTAAATTATGAAGAAATCCGATTCGATTACGTAATTTGTTAGTGAATAATTAGGTTTAGGGTTTAAGCCCAAACCTGTTACAGTGAGTATCCGGAGTCGGAATGTGGACCAGATCCGAAGAAAGTGTATCCAAATGATCGCAATGGGTACGAGCTTCGACCCATCCGGATTCGGATCCTAATAACGCCATTAAAGCAGCTTCTTCCTCCTCCTCTGCCTTGCTCTTATCACGAGAAGACGATGAAGAAGAAGAATCGCATACCGTTTTCTCTTTGTCCGCCATTTTTGCTTCTATAATCCTTCAATCGCTTCGTTTTATAGTTGCTTCCAAACTCGGGTCAAATAGTTCGACCCGAATCGAAAATGTTGAAAAGTCAATTATACCCTTTTGAAGATTAGGGTTTTTGATTAGGCTTCCCATATATAAATATCAGTTACCTACCTACCTTCGTTGCGTTTCTGAACCCTCTCACCGGCGCTATAAACTCGATCGATTGCAGGTTTTCAAATCGATCGATCTGCAAATGGGGCACTCAAACGTATGGAATTCTCATCCTAAGACCTATGGCCCTGGTTCACGCACCTGGTAATCAATCTCTCACAACTTCTCAATTGTATTTTAATTTGGGAATCATATGTTGCTTTGTTTGTTTGATGCTTGATGATGGTGTAATCAATTGCTTAATATTAATGGAATATGTGGTTATATGTATGTATATATATATATGTATCAAGAACTCGTAGAGGGAAAACAAAAGTGAATTTGGAGAACTTGTAGATGTTATAGATGAAAACATAGCTACAGAGATGGTCAATAGCTAGGGTTTTGAGGGATTTTATAGAATATTAAAGCAGAAAGGTTAATTTGTTGCAGTTGGTATTGGTTTACCACTGTTGTGATTGTATTTGATGATTTGCGTAATGGTCGTGCCTGATTGGTTCGGTTAGCGATTCGTCATTTGGCGTGAATGATGAAATGTTGCTCTGATTAAGCTCAGAAGAATCAGGTGGAACCGGTTAGGGTTTGTCTCTAAAAGACTGTGTTTAGCAAACTAGCTGCTAGCTGATAAGCTAGGTGTTGACTAATAAGCTAGCTAGTAGCTAATAAATTAGCCTATAAATAAGTTATGTTTGACAGAAAATAGCTTATGAGTATGTTGAATGATCAAAAATGGCATCTTGGTGTTAGCGATATAGTAATTAATATTAATAAGGGTATAATTGGGAAAAGCTACAAAAAGCTCCTAAAATGCCACTCCAACTAGCGTTTCAATAAGCTAGCTTATGGTCCATCCAGACATGTACTACCTTATCGGCTATCTTATTTTTGCCAAACACATCATAAACCAAGTCACATTAGGGTTTGTAATAGATATTTTGGATTTTGGGGCAATTTGAATGATGGGTTGGATTGGACAGATTTGCTACAAGTAGCACAGCTTTCCATTGGCATTTTTTATGTCTATAAACAAAGGATCATACTCAAAATTAGGGTTACAATAATCATATTTAAGGAAAGTTCTTCCATTTTTGTTTTTAATGTTCTTACGTTAATGGTCACCTTCAAATTGGTTTTAACTCAAAAGGAATACATTCCATCCTTATTAGTTTCATCATGTTGATCGGCTTTACTTCTTTTGCAGCCGTGTGTGTGGGAATTCCCACGGCTTGATCAGGAAATACGGCCTTATGTGCTGCAGGCAGTGTTTCCACAGCAATGCTAAGGAAATTGGTTTCATTAAGGTATGTATAAACTTTCAAATTAAAAGAGCTTATAATATCAGTCTTTTTACTATTTTATCGTAGCTGTTCTAAATTACATCAAAAAATAATTAACGTTTAATGATAATGTGGTTATTGGCAGATGAATGAACTTTGTATAATTGTCTGAGATGGATATTACTGTTTGTATTTCTATTGTTTACTTATATCCAACTTTTCAAGTTTTCTCTTTCGTAACTTTTTACAAACTGCGGGTCTTCACAGAAATAACCGATCTATATTTTAAAGGTAGGTCTGATCTACATATATATTATCCCCACCCCCCTCCCAAGTGGGATAATATTGCACTTGTTTTGTTTGGTTGACATGCTCTTCACATTGCACTTTTACTTTTGGTGATTTCAACTTTAATTTTTTGCATCATCTTCTTTTGCTTTATTTGCAAATGCTGGCTGGAAGTTGGTTTGCTACCTTATTAGACAAGTTTGCTACCTTAAAGATAGCTTTTGTGGTCTTTTGACACTGAATTAATGCTGTTATGATTCGATATTTGCAGTACCGTTAAGGAGTTCGGAAGATCTGATGGAAAAAGGATGACTATACTCGATTGAAACCGGCTTGTAGTGTCTTTTACATTTCAATATGTCTATGACTTGTTGGTTGTTCTTTTTTTAGGCATTTTTGTTTTGCTATTGAATGTTTTTTTTTTTGTGGAGATTTAGAGTATTTATGATCAATTGTTCTTAAAAAGTATTGAGAACTATTTCATTTTTAAACCTAGCAATTATAGTTGGGTTTGACAATTATACCTCTTGAGATAGAGGTAAAGTCTGCGTACATCTCATTTCTCTCCTAACCCTACCTTTAGAGAAATATATTATGTTTCGATTGTGGGGGTATGAGATCGTGTACTCATTTGACAATACACTTTGCTGATTTTAAAAACGTCTAAAGTGTCTTTGATCAGTTGTGCAAATTGCATGAATGTCTTTTAGTAAGACGAAAAAAAAGTTATATATACTATGACGACGGGTTGGGGTTGGATTCGCTTGTCACCGGCTAAAACTAGTTCGTCTGAGTAAGTTATGCAATTTTTTAGGAGTTATGGTTTATGAGGAGTGGTTATTGCTTAAGACTTGCAATATATAGGGGTTGTTTGATTGGTTTTCTTTGAAGTTTTGAATAGATAAAAGTGTCATTATGGATTGCAAATATTTATGTCTGGGAGGTTTTTTAATGGGTGAGAGAAGCCTGTTTATTTGATTGGGATGAATAAGTTTGGAAATTTTTTTAGCTTTTTGCATAAAGTATTCTTTTAAAATCTTATTAAATAAGTCATTTTCTATATCATTAAAGCTACTACAAGACAATTATATATAGATGATTAAGCTATATAGTAAGAAAATGTCTTGTTAATAATTTGTTGTTATATCAGTATGTTTACAAAAATTAAGGTATCGATTCAATTAATTACGTTCGACCTCATGTCTTTTCCCCCACTTGAATGGCTCTATATTGGAACATATTCAAGCTTTGGCAGGTTGGGACTAATCGGTTAGTCATTTTTGGTAGAAAGAGACTTTTAGAATCATATCTATGTCTGTCAACGAGTTGAGTCTAGTAATAACTAATAAGTTATTCAAGCATGGTTTCAAAATGGTGTTTAAGATCAAGCCCGAATAGTTTTTCAATTTCAAGCTTTGGCTTGATGCTCATTTATTGGCTCAAACTCGAGATTAATCAACGTGTTTATTGCGTTTGATAGTTTTTCATACTTTTGTTGTATGATTTGTCAATGCATAAACATGTTTGGCTAGGAAAATTGTATCTTCGAATGACTTGGCTCAACGCTTCTAAACGTATTTAATCGAGTTTTCGAATGACACGAGGCTAATATTATACTCGAATTGTTAAGTAAACAACTTTTACATTGTGTTCAACATCAACTCGAATCGAAGGATTTTTAAGCTTCAACTCTAAGGGGCTGTTTGGTTGGTTTATCTTAATTCCTGCATAGATAAAGTTGTCTGTATAATCCGGGAAGGTTTTTGTTAGAAAAATCTTTTCTTAGCTGGAAGAAACATGTTTTTTTATTGGGAGTGACATGTTTGGAAAAACTTGGCTTTCTGAATAAATCTGCCCCTTACAAGCTTACTGAGTAAGTGACTTCTTATACCATTAAGCTACCACCAAACAATCATATATAAAAGTCTTATTAAGCTCGTTAAGCTACTAACAAAGAGGCCCTTACTCGAGTTGCTTGTTACAAAGCTTAAAACTATTAACACCCGTAGGGCCTACAAGTGTAATTGAGGGACTGAAACTTTAATTAAGAATAGTATAAGGAGTTAAAACGAATATTGTTTTGGTCAGGAAAAGTCAATAAAAGCAAATGACAGAACTACAGATTAAAACAGATATATAGAAGAAGAAGATAATGAAGCCAGTTGGATTTACACTTTTGTCCTTACTTTTAACATTTCTTTTTCTCTCTCTCAAAGATCTCCAACCCCTATGATGGATGTCCACTTATGTCCAAAATTAAATAAATAATAAACATCTTTTATCAATACTCTTTAAACAATAAACAAGTGGATTAATTTTATACAGCAAAAGTAATTATTCTCAACTTACTTATTAATGAAGAAAAAATCAGGTTAATGCCCATACTTACTTCACCCAAATCTATCTATCTATAATAAAAGAGTAACTGATTTGATACGTGTTGTGCTGTGGTGAGCCGAATTGCCACGTGTCGCGTTCTGGTGAGCCGGTTTCGGTTATCAAAACAATAAATAAAATAATGTAAAAGATAAATCAAACCTTTTAATCCAAACTATAGATAAATATGAAAACAATAAATAAAATAATGTAAAAGATAAATACCACTTTCAAAAATACATAATTAAATCAAAGGGTTTAAAAAATCCTCTACATCTATCTATCTATAATAAAAGAGTAACTGGCTGACACGTGTCGCGCTCTGGTGAGCCGAATTTCTATTTTTCCCGCCAAAACAGATTCAAACTTTAAAGTTATTAAAATTAATTCAAAATTATCTATTAAATATAACAAACTTTATCTCTATCTATTGGTATAAAGTCATCTATATCTCTATCTTTCTTCCTAAATTGATATTTAAATACTAAGCAAATTCTACACAAACTTATCTCTATCTATTGGTATGAAGTCATCTATATCTCTATCTTTCTCCCTAAATTGATATTTAAATACTAAGCAAATTTTACACACACCGTATAAACCTTAACTTTTCCCTTTTAATTTTTCAAGTTCCTCCATTACTCTTTTTGCAATCGTCTTAGGTAAGTTCGTCAACCGCTTTTTCGAAGAACATTCGTGCATAAAATTATTTTATTATTTGTTTTTGCGATTATTTGAAGAATGTATTTAATAGAAAATAATATTGATGTTAAAAGATCAATAACACAACAATTCATATTAGTAATATAAGGTTTTTGGCATGATTTAATTTTTTAAAATTATCCCGTGTATTACACGGGATCAAAACTAGTATTTATAAGATAAGTATTTATCAATAAAATTTAACACGTTTAGTCGATTTATCAAGTAAAATTATAGTTTATCAATGTTGTGTCTTATATAATAAGTTATCCGGTAAGTGTTAATAAAAGAAGAGTTTTTACACTTATTTATCGAGTAAGACTTTCGATCAATGACATCGTACTTGTTGGGTAATTAAGATTCTTTGTATTTTTCATATTCATCCATAAGCAATGGCGGATCCAAGATTTTTATCTAGTGGGTCACCTTTAAGGTAGATTAAATGTGTTATTAGCTAAATTCTAGCCCTTCGAGAGATCTTTTAAGTTTTTTGGTTGATTTCAAGAATTTTTTTTAAGTTTTTCTATCGATTTCGGACGATTTTAGCTTTTTTTTGTTGATTTTGAAGTTTTTTTTTCTTATGTTTTTTTGTTGGTGGAGGCATGGGCGGAAAAAAAATATTGGAGGAACTACGATAACATGTTAGAAATAATTTATATTTTAGCTAGAAAAAATGTTATTTTTAAATTTAGTGGGGGATATCCCCCCACCTCTATACACTACACCTACCTCTGTGTATAAGGCCTTCTGTAGCACACAAAGTTGAACTCCCAACCTTTTACTGTCCTATCAGCATCACATCAGTTTTATATTATCCTACCATCAAACCCTTACCAGTCTTTCCAATCACCTAGCACAACCTTTCATACTTTCATACCGGTATCATTTTTTTATTAATACTAAATATAGTATAGAAGAGCGAGAAAGAGAGAAGGGGGGAAGAGAGAGAGAGGGAGAGCGAGTAGGGACAGGTTTTGGAAGCAGCTTGCGAACCCGTGGCTTGAACCGGTTAGGGGCGTACCACATGCGGGCTGACCCTGTTGAAAAATCCTCATACCCACAGTGAGCCCGAGGCCATGCTACTCATGACCTAAGATAAATGATTCGATAAACACTTACCTAATAAATATTTATTAACACGCCTTTAATATTGATTTTTAAGAGTACGTAAAAAAAACTATTCTTGTAAATAATGACAATGACGATATAAATGATGATGCCACTAATGATATATAAATGTATGGTGTTCCAAAAGGGCTGTATCAAACTGGAAAACTGTAATGTAATAAATACAATAGTTTTCACAAGTCACAATAAATGGATGCTTCTTGTTTCAGTAGATATACGATTTCTAATTTACCTTTTTTCAATCTCAAGGTAGTATAACAAAATAGAAATTTTCCTTGTAGTACTTTAAGATTTCTTCTTTTGTCTTCTCCATAAATGTTTTTAAGATATTCAACAAGGCATCAACTATTTTTTATTATTATATACTATATGTTATATAAAATGTTGTATTTTGTTTAAAAACAAATAAGTAATGCTTTTGTAAACCGATGTAAAAGACTCCACCTTGTTATACATTCAAATGTAATACTCTAAATAATTGAAATTTTATTATTTTGCAGGATTATGATCTTAGTTTTTAACCGTACATGAGTTTAGTTAGATGATAATGTAACGAAGAATATATGTCAAATCATATGTTCTGGTAGGCTCGGAACACGTAGAGGTGTAAACGAGCCGATTTTGAATCAAACAGTATGTTATTCGAGCTCAACTTGAAAAGATTATACCAGGCTGGAACTTGAATAAAATTTTTAAAGTCGAGCTTGAGTTTGAATATAAGCTCGATGATTCATTTATCAAAGTTACAATCAATTATTTTGTTTATTCGCTCAAGTATAATACTATGTTTTTATTTTTATTGTATGATTATCATGCAAAATACATGTTCCAAAGTTGAAAAAAATTAGAAGTTTTATTTTGTGTACGAGTCATTTAATCTTCCGAGCATGTAGGATGAGCATGGAAATGAACAAACTAGTAAGTCGTGATGCCACAATTCAAAAGAAACTGACGAGGTATCTATGTCATAATAGATGATTCATATAGGTTATTTAATAGTGCTTTCGGATGAGTGAGTTTCGAATGAGAGATTTTGCTTGAATTTAACTACTAATATTTGAAGCACCGAAACTTGAATGAATAGTCTTTGTTGAAAGGAAAGAAAGAACTAGACGAATCTTGAAGCACAAATGTGTCGCGTGCTAATGAATATATAAAGACAATGCTTATCAAGAATCCAAATTTCATTATCTAGAAGAGATGGTTGTATATTAAATTGGTATTTGATGCATTTCAAGTTAAGCACGTTTGTAAGATAAAAGAGGTTTGAGGAATTGAATAATAACCTTATGGGTGATTTTACAACGAATAATCCAACTACAAAACTTGTTTCTCGGCCCACATGTCCAAAACCACACCTCTAGTCAAAGAGGATTAAATATGTCATTTTCCCTTTGTAATTCAGTAACACCAATAGATGAGAAACAAAAGCATCCTTTTTTTTTGATAAGGTTCACCTGGGTTTGCCCAGACTACATCCTTGGTAATTTTTACCGAGAGCTAAAGCATGCTCCCCTGGGATTAACACTCAGTGGCCCCTGGTTGCTCACCCCCGGATTCGAACTTGGGTGGGTTTTTCTTCAACACCAAGCCTTAACCGGTAGGCTGCCCCATTGGGGTTGAAACAAAAGCATCCTTGTATGTAAACTGTAGAGTAACTGTCATAATTGTTGTTGAATCTAAAATGTTACTGAACCTATGCACCATAAAGCTAATCATGTTAACTTCTTTAACTGCTACACAATGACATCTAGATTGTTTTGTGCTTTTAGCTTGCAAACTTCATCACATGCTATAAGGTTGCATTTATATTTTGATGTATCTCCCCACATTAGAAGTTTCTTCGAAAATATTCTAAGTTTACGATAAAATACAGTTGTCAACAAAAGAACATGAAAAGCTTAACCTCTTCTATGCTTTTCTCCATCATGTAGTGTAAAGATGGGACCTACTACTCATGTTCCAAATGAAAGATTCAATTACACATGACCATTAAATGCTACTCCCCCACCCTTCAAAGACACATCACCACTTGTGACAATAAGAGTTGGGACAAACCACATCAACTCTTAGGACACTAAAAAACCTTGGAAACAAAGTGAATTTACAATTTCACCCCTCTGTTATTGTTTAACTTGTTGGGTTTGTGTTTGTCAAAAAATCGACGATCTTAGGTTCTAAATAGCACAAGGCGTAATGTGGCTGCAAGGTCAAGTCTTAAACCTTAGAAGCTACGATAAGGGCATGTTGTTTTTCAAGCCATGACCTATGGCGACAAATTTCTATATTATGTATAATGTTATATGTAAGCCACAATTAAATTAACTTGTCTATTAAAAACTAACAAAAAAGACATTAAAAGATAACATAAATCAAATTACGTGATATAAAAGTTCCACATTGCATCATGGCATGTCTTAGGCTTAACGTGGCATGAGACACAAGACTTAAGTCATTCGTCCCATGGCAACTATTCCGGTGAGTCTTTTCGAACAACGTCGGTCCATAAATACACATTGTTTCTTATATGACATGTATAAGTTGCACCTTAATTGACATTAATTTAAATGTTTTTATGACTTATTTTAAAAATGTGTATGTATCAATATTTTAAACGACGTGACATGTGTTATGGTATTTTAGTCAAGCCTTAGATCTTACGAGCAACTACATATTTTAAACATGTCTTAAGACTTACGAGGGTGTGTATGTGTGTTTATATAGGCGTAATCAATTGAGAACTCTATAATTTTTGAGATTCCAATATAAAGTTATTAACCAATCATATAAGATAATTAATTTTTTTTTAAATAAATAAAATGGCGAATTAGTAAAAAATTAGAACTCATCACAATAATTAATTCAATTTAACTTTCCATTATTAATTCTATTATAGGAGACAATTATTTTCATTATTTTAGGAAACCCATTTAATTAAATATATTTCCCATTATGTTACTGAATTTATCCATGTTCTTCAAAATTTTGATAATGTTATTACTTTTTGTATAGGATTCTTGGTAATTAAGCAAAAGAATTTGTACCAAAACCTTAGATTTCGTAAGATGTTCACAATGACATCTTGTAGTTTTTATAGAGAGTATTTTCACTAACAACGTTTTAAGTAAAAAGGATTTATGTTTAAATGAGAATTCATTTTTCATTGTGAACGTGAGGACAACCGAGAACACACCACGTGGAGGACAACCGACAATCATGTATCATTCAGTCTGAATAATACATGATTATTCAAAATGAATATATCACGTGGCGTGCTCTCAGTAGTTCTTGCGTTAGCAATAAAATTTAAGTTTTTAGCCGAATTTTTGTCATGTTCACAAATGTTCAAATAGGTTTGTCGGATTTTCCAATGTGTTCGCCCAAATCCTTTTTAGTTGCAGAGCTAGAGAGAAAAGAGACTATACGAGGGATAAAAAATTATAGAGCATAGAGGAGAATGATGAGATACATAATTTATAGAATAGCAGTAATACTTTTTATTTTAAAATTTTAATCAAAATTACTATTTTATACTTTTAATTTAACATGTTTTATGATTGAGATTTCACCTTGTGAATCTTACAAAACATTGATTCACCAATGAATGATGAAAAATAATATACTGATGCATAGCTGCATTATAAAGGGTGGTGTTATCTGGACTTTTTATAGGTTTTTTTTCACTTACATAAGAGTAGACATCCTACACCGCTGTCGCTTGTATATTTACATAAACCTACCCATACCCTTTGTAAGGGATCCATTTATGATTCCCCTTTATAAAATATAAATAAATTCATGAAGTAAATAACTAATGCATATGTTTACTAACTACCATCTACTAATTTGGTGATTTACCATTACCTTGTTTGTGTTGCTATATTGAATCAATCGTCTAAACTCGTAGCTCTAATCATCGTTATACACGTGATACTCATACTTCATAATTAGTGTTAAGCGTTTTTTTTTTTGTTTTTTTTTGTGGTTGTTACTTCTTTTTCGTGGTCCATCGTCCTTAAAGTTGACTCTCTGTTATATGCTTTACAATTTATGATAAGGGATGAATAAGTAAATAAACCCTAACCCTAGATCTAATTTTGCATTTCTGTGTTATGGGATTTGTGAAATTTTGTGAATGTGGTTTTTATGTTCTATGATTTGATGATATCTCTTTTCTATGTTTTTATGATTTCTAATAGACATTTATGTCAATAAGTCTAACATAATAAAGTTAAACTTTTGTAAGTATATAGTAATACTAGTTTTGATCCCGTGTAATTCACGGGATACTTTAAAAAAATTAAATCATATCAGGAAACTTATATTATAAATATAAATTGTGGTGTTATATTAGCTCCTGAGTTGTTATTTGTATTTCTTAGAAAGAAACTTTTTTTGCACGACAACTTAGTAATTTCATTACCACCCGAGGAACCAAAAACCACTTACAAAGTTCGAAGCCCAACAATTAGGCAGCAACGAAAAGGACCAAACAAAAACACTCCTTCACTCAAAAAAATGCCAAACTAAAACGATTTAAAACTAAGGAAAACAAAACAGAAAGCTGGAAAAAGCGTCGAGCAAATGGATCAGCTTATGAGGCATAAGCTGAAACAGCCCCTTCACCGAGATGCCAAGTAGAAGGATAGACCCGAGCCAAGAAGAGCGTCACCTACAAACAGTATGAAGAATCTAAACACTCCCAAAAACTAAACCATATTATTTATTTGTAAATATAAAAGTAATTACTCAAAATAAAACTAAATCTATATAAAACAAGTCTTATTATTAATTGATATTTAATTAAAAGAATAATATATTGTTTTAAATGAGACCACAATACACATAAAAGGGTTGCACCCGTGTTTATAATAGTAGTACGTATAAGAAAATAATGATAGAGATAAATAGATACAAAAATGAGTTGTTAATAGTAGGGTGGTAGGGGGTCAAGGTGAATACAAACCCATGATCATGAAGAAGCATCTATCCAAGTACTGTCAACAAAACAAACAGAGAGGAGATGCAAAGTTATGAGATTTAAGCCCACAATTCATGGACCCCGAAGAAAGTTAGAAAGAAAAACGAAGAAACCGAGAGCTAAAGAGGAGGTACAGAGATAGAGATTCATGGCATAGATATAGAGATAGAGATGCTTAGAGATAGTTAGAGATTCATAAGATAAGGATAGAGATAGAGACACAGGTAGAAATGCTTGGGAAAGAGAAAGAGCGAACGCTCCAGAAATAGATCGGTGATTTCATTCACCGTCTCAGTCGTCTACTTCATAGCCAAGAATTCCCCAGTCAGCCGCTCTACCTCCACCTGAGGCACGTACTGCTCCTTGAACAGTTCCTTGAACTGTTCCCAAGTCATAGCAGCAATCTGCTCCGGAGTCCGCGTCCGGTTGATCAAGTTCCACCAATCCTTTGCCGCCTTTCTCAACAGGTTCGAAGCATAACGAACCTTCATCTCCCCTGAACATGAACTGGTGAGGAAAGCTCCCTCCACCTCAGATATCCAGCGAGAGCTGGCCACCGGGTCCTTCTGCCCGTTAAACTGTGGTGGCTGACAAGCCGAGAAGTCCTTGTACGTAGTGACCCTCGACTGTCCTCCACCAGAGCCTCCTGAACCACCAGGCCTAGCGGCCACGGCTGCCTCCACCTGACTGCGCATCTCATTGGTCAATTCCTCCTTCATTTGGGCGAAATAGCTCGGAAGCATTTCATGCAATGCCTCCCCCACCTCCGCTGCTATCATCTCCCTCAGATTAGGGATCTCCTGATCTCCCACTGCAGCTGACTTCTTGGTATTATTTGTTGGTCTCCCCATACTGATTCATAAAACACATAGCTTTTAAATACCACAAAACTCTCCCTCCCATCCCATACTAGCTCGGGCCACTGGCTCCAACTCCATACCTCTCCTCTCTACATGCTCCTTAGGGGTCTACTAGACACTCGGTGGACACATACGCGGGTCCTAGCATGCCACTACCCCTTCCCAACAACATCGTTGGTTCATAGAACTCTCGTAACTATGTCAATTCCCAACATGCACAGTGTATTTGCAATGATATGGGCCCTTATATCATTGTAACTACACCCTACATGCCTAGCCTCAACACCATTACTTAAGTCCTAATTCCCTACTTAGTTGTCATGCACATCAATCACACAGTAGACTTTCATAATGTATCTATCAGTCAAATACATGTCACTATCATGCTTTTACTCTTACCACTTATCTATGAGCCTAAGTAAGGCTTGCATGCATACATATAGTCATAACAGTTATCATACGGTTCATGCTCACTTTTAACTGCATACACTTGTAATTCATGCATCTAGTGTTCACATCTTACACATGCTATACATACACATCACCTCATATCAACATACTCAATAAAGTAAGGTTAGTGTGCTCACCCCCGTTCCGATGCTCCGGTCTGCAGTTCAGTCTCACTATTCATCTCCCCATATAACATTTCTTTGGTTACTTTTATTTACAAAAACCCAAGCTTTTGGTTTAAGTCCAAGTATCCACCACTCGTGAATACCTGAATCCCTTAAACCTAGGCTCTGATACCAACTTGTAAAGTCCCAAAATCCAAAATACTCATTTACTAGAAAGTAACCTAGATTCACATTAAGAGCGGAAGCTTGTCCCAAATTACATCCAAAACCAACAAAGTTTGAAACTTTAAAACCATAATCCAACTCATAACATAAATGTAAAGGTTTATAGAAAATGATAGAGATTTAGTTTTGAAAACACAAAGGGTTCGACATCATAGCATAACAAATTCTCCAAAAACCTCTTGACTGAACTGCCATCCCGGAGCCTCAAACGGTAGCCTTCTCTTTTCCCTTGCGGGAAGTACCTGCCACTAAAAGGTGAAACAACAACGGGGTAAGCATAAAGCTTAGTGAGCACACACATAACCACTTCCTATCATGCTTACACAATCAATTCACATAGCAATTATAAACATGCAAACTCCAACCTTCCTCACAGTTTGATACCGTCAAGGAAAGGTAAATGACACTGGTACCAGGCCTCTCCAAATTCCCCAGGGGTATCACTACCACCTTAGGTACTCTCCAACGTCCCCGAAGGAACACATCACATAATCACACATGCAAACATAACCATGCACACATAACAGTAAGGATTAAGTGAGTGATGCGGTAAATATTAACTATAAAAAGCGTAACAAGTTTTAACCTCTAATGCCTAACCACCTATTACCACATTCACAGGCAAGCGTACCTGATCGATAGCAATATAGCGTAGGAAAGTCCAGGTATCGTATCTACCACTGGGAACGGTCAAGTAACAGACTGGTAATCCTATTAGTTTAATTAATCTAAGGCTATGGGGGGTTTTTGAGAAAATGATTTGAAAACTAAATTAACAACTAAAGAACTAGAAAGCAGAATAAAAACTGATTTAACAATAATAAAGAAAACAGTAGCACTTATCATGGCATAGTGAATCCCCAAGTGGATAATTAAGTTACATAAAAGTATGATTGATTTGGCTATTGTAAGGATTTAAGTCTGGGACACCCTAACATGCAGATAATATGATTGTCAACTAGAATGGTCCTCCTAGTCCCAATACCTAGGCTGATTGTCAGACAACCTAAATATCAGTCACCCAATCCTATCTCAACTAACCGGTGTTTTACAATCTAGTTTCTCTCGGTCCAAGAAACCACTTAACCTAATTCTCCGAGGTCTCGAAGGATAAGTCAAGAGAGGTTGATTAACCCAATGGAGTCTACTTTTTTGGTCCAAAAGCAAACCCAACCAACGAGTTCAAACACACGAAATAGCAGGAATCAAATTGGAATCATAAAACCACATTCAATTAACCAAAACAAATCAATAATCATTAAAACCATAAAATCATATCCACATGGTTCATCTACCACGATAAGTACTACATAGAAAACTACTCACTACTCATAGCTAGGAAAACAGAATAAGTATAGATAAAGACAGACATTCTACCGACCATACAGCTACAGATGATTAATCGAGTATCCGTATCGGCGCAACGTCTCCTCTCTCCACACTTGATTCTCCCTCCAAACCACTAACCAACTGGTACAACTGACCCTTTTTCTGTATTTTTCTGTCTAAGAATGCATATGGAACTGAAGGCTGAGAACAGTATTTAAAAGAAGGTCCGGAAGCTGTTTCGCGTTCGCCAAGTAGGCGTTGGCGGCGCGAAACACTTAAAAACCCTACTCCTTCTATTTTTGGCAAATTCTGGAATCTTCTTGAGAGTGCAAATGCCAATTTCGCGGCGCTAAACTTCATCTTCGCGGCGCTAAGTTGATAAAAAGCAGGAACCTTCTCGAATATCAGTCTTGGCGGCGCCAAAACCTTCACTTCGCGATCGCTAAAACTTCCTGTTTTGTACTTTTCCAACTTTCGCACAATTTCGCCTATTTTCCGCACTTTTTAGCTCCGTGTTCTCCAATACCTTCAAAAGTAACAAACATACCACTGGGAACGGTCAAGTAACAGACTGGTAATCCTATTAGTTTAATTAATCTAAGGCTATGGGGGGTTTTTGAGAAAATGATTTGAAAACTAAATTAACAACTAAAGAACTAGAAAGCAGAATAAAAACTGATTTAACAATAATAAAGAAAACAGTAGCACTTATCATGGCATAGTGAATCCCCAAGTGGATAATTAAGTTACATAAAAGTATGATTGATTTGGCTATTGTAAGGATTTAAGTCTGGGACACCCTAACATGCAGATAATATGATTGTCAACTAGAATGGTCCTCCTAGTCCCAATACCTAGGCTGATTGTCAGACAACCTAAATATCAGTCACCCAATCCTATCTCAACTAACCGGTGTTTTACAATCTAGTTTCTCTCGGTCCAAGAAACCACTTAACCTAATTCTCCGAGGTCTCGAAGGATAAGTCAAGAGAGGTTGATTAACCCAATGGAGTCTACTTTTTTGGTCCAAAAGCAAACCCAACCAACGAGTTCAAACACACGAAATAGCAGGAATCAAATTGGAATCATAAAACCACATTCAATTAACCAAAAAAATCAATAATCATTAAAACCATAAAATCATATCCACATGGTTCATCTACCACGATAAGTACTACATAGAAAACTACTCACTACTCATAGCTAGGAAAACAGAATAAGTATAGATAAAGACAGACATTCTACCGACCATACAGCTACAGATGATTAATCGAGTATCCGTATCGGCGCAACGTCTCCTCTCTCCACACTTGATTCTCCCTCCAAACCACTAACCAACTGGTACAACTGACCCTTTTTTGTATTTTTCTGTCTAAGAATGCATATGGAACTGAAGGCTGAGAACAGTATTTAAAAGAAGGTCCGGAAGCTGTTTCGCGTTCGCCAAGTAGGCGTTCGCGGCGCGAAACACTTAAAAACCCTACTCCTTCTATTTTTGGCAAATTCTGGAATCTTCTTGAGAGTGCAAATGCCAATTTCGCGGCGCTAAACTTCATCTTCGCGGCGCTAAGTTGATAAAAAGCAGGAACCTTCTCGAATATCAGTCTTGGCGGCGCCAAAACCTTCACTTCGCGATCGCTAAAACTTCCTGTTTTGTACTTTTCCAACTTTCGCACAATTTCGCCTATTTTCCGCACTTTTTAGCTCCGTGTTCTCCAATACCTTCAAAAGTAACAAACATACCACTGGGAACGGTCAAGTAACAGACTGGTAATCCTATTAGTTTAATTAATCTAAGGCTATGGGGGTTTTTGAGAAAATGATTTGAAAACTAAATTAACAACTAAAGAACTAGAAAGCAGAATAAAAACTGATTTAACAATAATAAAGAAAACAGTAGCACTTATCATGGCATAGTGAATCCCCAAGTGGATAATTAAGTTACATAAAAGTATGATTGATTTGGCTATTGTAAGGATTTAAGTCTGGGACACCCTAACATGCAGATAATATGATTGTCAACTAGAATGGTCCTCCTAGTCCCAATACCTAGGCTGATTGTCAGACAACCTAAATATCAGTCACCCAATCCTATCTCAACTAACCGGTGTTTTACAATCTAGTTTCTCTCGGTCCAAGAAACCACTTAACCTAATTCTCCGAGGTCTCGAAGGATAAGTCAAGAGAGGTTGATTAACCCAATGGAGTCTACTTTTTTGGTCCAAAAGCAAACCCAACCAACGAGTTCAAACACACGAAATAGCAGGAATCAAATTGGAATCATAAAACCACATTCAATTAACCAAAACAAATCAATAATCATTAAAACCATAAAATCATATCCACATGGTTCATCTACCACGATAAGTACTACATAGAAAACTACTCACTACTCATAGCTAGGAAAACAGAATAAGTATAGATAAAGACAGACATTCTACCGACCATACAGCTACAGATGATTAATCGAGTATCCGTATCGGCGCAACGTCTCCTCTCTCCACACTTGATTCTCCCTCCAAACCACTAACCAACTGGTACAACTGACCCTTTTTCTGTATTTTTCTGTCTAAGAATGCATATGGAACTGAAGGCTGAGAACAGTATTTAAAAGAAGGTCCGGAAGCTGTTTCGCGTTCGCCAAGTAGGCGTTCGCGGCGCGAAACACTTAAAAACCCTACTCCTTCTATTTTTGGCAAATTCTGGAATCTTCTTGAGAGTGCAAATGCCAATTTCGCGGCGCTAAACTTCATCTTCGCGGCGCTAAGTTGATAAAAAGCAGGAACCTTCTCGAATATCAGTCTTGGCGGCGCCAAAACCTTCACTTCGCGATCGCTAAAACTTCCTGTTTTGTACTTTTCCAACTTTCGCACAATTTCGCCATTTTCCGCACTTTTTAGCTCCGTGTTCTCCAATACCTTCAAAAGTAAAAACATACCACTGCGAACGTAAGTAACAGATGGTAATCGTATTAGTTAATTAACTAAGCTACAGGGTTGAAAAATGTTTGAAAATTGTTTAACACTGAAATACAAAAGCAGATAAGCGATCAAACATAAAGCAAAACATACACTTACTGGCATAGTGAATACCCAAACATAGTAACTCATAAACTTAGCCAAAAAGACGTGACTTGATTACTGTAAATGTTAGAGTCTGGTAGCCTAACAATGCACCCAAATTAGGCTCACCTGAATTACTCCTATCCAATACCTAGCTGAATGTCCAAAAAAAAATAATTTTCAAAATGCAGAACTACGCCGGTGTTCGCAATCAGTTTCTCTCGGTCAGAACCAGCTTTTCCACCTATCTCCAGTCTCGATATCAAGAGACGGTATTCCCATGATCTAATTTTTGGCCACTCAAATTCAACCAACCAACGTAAACAGATTCTAACAATAGCGGATTAATTAGAAATACATCAAAACCACCCAATTAACCCACAAAACAAATTTAATTCATTAAACCAAAAACCACCTACCTAACCAAAAAGACTAACATCGAAAATAGACAACAAATACCTAGAAACTATAATAAGTTATGAAAACCGCCATTCTACGACCAAAACATCCAATGATTATCTGCTTATCCGTACGCTACTTTCTTATTTACGTATCCGTCTACTAGACACAGTTGCTTCTTCCTTACCACACCCACTCAACTTACTGTAAAAATGACCTTTTCCTTACTTTATCTGCATAACATCTTATGATTAATCAAGCTATAAGGGATTAAAGAAGGTCGAAGCTGTTTGCGTATCGCAATACTCAAGCGTAACAGTTAAACTACATTACCACTGTCTACACATTACATATTTTTGGCAGTATATTGTAGGAAATCGTATTACTACAGTGGAAATGCCAATTATCGGTAATTATTCATCTTCGCGTTTAATTAACTAAAATATGAGGGATTTTTAGAAATAGTCTTGGCCGCAAAACACGGATGCATTAAACGGATAAGCTAAACTTCGCTAGTATTTAACAATATATCCAATTACGCAAATTTCGCAATACACGCATTTAGCTACAAGTTTCATCAAATTCATTAAAACTTAACTATCGACGCTATTTAGTGAGAATCGAGTTACAAACAAATCACTAATTAAGCACAGCCAAAAATGTTTTTGTTTATCACTGAGTATACACATCGTTTCAAAGCGACCAAGACTTCTCCAAACAAACAAACAGTTGCTAACAATCTCCCTATGAAAAGTAAAACAGGACTCTTCAAACTTTGTTCCCACTGCGAACAGGACCGCCCATTCCATCGACTCAAGTACAGCCTTAGACATAGCTAGGCTAGTCCAACTGACCCCAAACTCTAGGCCTCATCCTCTCATAACATCCCTAACATGATCCCATAGCCCAATCTCCGAGAAGAAGAAAATAATTTTTTGAAAAGTGGCAGAGAGTTGCGCGGCCTGCTCCCGCGACCTCAGGTCGCGGGGTCAGGTCGCGGGCTTTTCCAGCCTGCACTCTCTCTCGCGACCTGCCTCGAAATCTGTGCCCAAACTCCAAATTTCATACCATACACAACGAAACATGATTTCTTAACAACTAGGGTCGTTATCTAACAAATACATACAAGTAATCCGACCCTAGACCCTCCCAAATACAACAATTTGATGATTCAATGATCACCAAAAAACACACCTAACCCTAACCAACAATAGACTCCAACATCGACTGAAATTGACAACAAAACTACCGTAGAACTCTTACCTTAAGTGCAATTAGTGCAATCACCGCCCCAATTGCTTGGTAGAAAACTCCAATTGACTCATTTGCTTCCTTCCCTCTCAGCCGCTACTTCTCTCTCTCTCTCTACGTATCCAGGAAACTGACTAGAGAAACTGAGGGTTTCTCTTTTCTATATACTCCACCCCCTTCCCTTGCACTTACAAAAATGACACTTCAGTCCTTCAACTCTTAAAACATGACAATTAACCACTTAGATTGATTAAATCAAGCTATAAGGGAAAAGTGAAAACGGGTTGATGCAGTAATTATCATACATAAAAAGCGTAACAAGTTTTAACCTCTAATGCCTAGCCACTGTCTTACCACATATATAGGCAAGCATACCTGATCGTGAGTAATATTGTGTAGGAAAGTCCAGGTATCGTATCTACCACTGGGAACGGTCAAGTTATCGTAGATTATTAATCTAAATCAGTTTAATTAACCTAAAACTTTTGGGGGGGTTTTATGAAAAAGGTGTGAGTCCGATAATCAACAAGGATGCAATGTAAAGGATCAATGCAAGCTATTACAAGACTAAGTAATGCTCAAACAATGATAATCAAGCAAATATGCAATATATATGAAGAACACGACAATACGACAAGCATATAACAAAAGTTGTCAGTTGCAAGATTATTTTAAAACGTTAACTATCGACCCCTATTTATAGAGTCGAAGTTACAAAACAACCCCTAGAGTCTATGACTCTTTTAAGAGGCGCACAAAAGTATTGTTTTACTTCTAACTATTACAAACGTTTCAAAAGACGCCCCTGACTTCTTTACAAACAAACTAGTCAGGTTCTAACAATCTCCCCCTTTGGGAAGAAGTCAGAAAGGCGGCGGATACTTCAAGGCTGGTTCCCACTGCGAGAGCTGCAGGTACTCGTCCCATTCGCGGATCGATCTCGTACGGAGCTCCATCGCAGTCTCAACTCTTCTCAGCATCAGTCTTTCTTTCAGTTTGACCTCGATCAGATTCAGGGCCTCGTTCAGCTTTTTCTTCCACTGAGTCCCCTTGTACATTGGCATATTCTCCTCCATCAGACGACGCTTCATTCCGTTGTAGACATACAGAAGAGTGCCGTCACAGAAGCTAGACAGCTCACTGAACCGCGTGAATCTCCGCTGGTTCTTCCTGAAGGTGATATACACAACACCATGCTCTGGGAGTTCCGTTGGGAAGTAGGGCATGTATTGGTCAAGAAGATTTGCCTCCAGGTTGGGACGCAGCAGATTCACCTTCTGCTGTTTGCTCTCAATCGCCATCTGATAGTCAGTGAGATGCGCGAGATTGATCGTGTGGCGTACATACCTCTTGAGGACTTCCAGACCATCTCTGAAGTAGTCTGGTTTCAGAATCGGGCCCTCAAGGTGTCTGATGAGTGTAAGGAGATCATCGAGATCAATACTGTCCAGATCGGCTTCCGTGAACATGTAGTCTCGGAGGTCTCCGTCGGGCTTGCCTGGGTTGTACATCCGCACGTGGAACTCAAGGAATAGCTGGTGTCCGAATTTGTAAGGTCGGACGTCAGTTACCTTGGTGAACCGGTGCTTCTTTCTGATCTGCCCATGCTCGCTCCAACTGAGCTTCCTCTGGTAGATGTACGCGGTACGGCGGCGACGCTTCTTGACATGAGATAGGCCGAAGAAGACTTTCTTGGACCATGTGAAGAGGCGTTCTTGTTGGAAGATCCGTGTGAAGGATTCCTCCAGGAAGGGCCTGAATATGACTGTGTGGTTCCAACCCAGTCTGATCGGCTGCTGAGCTGTGAAAGCTTCGGGCGTCTGTACCGTAGGGAGAAAGGCGTCGTACTCCGCACTGGAAACAGTGTCGTCTGATCTCTTCCAAAACCGAAGGCTCTGGGCATGCTGGTTCAGGATCTTCCTTCCCTCATCAGAGATACGAAGGTCGGAAGGATCCAACGGCGCGGTGTTTGGATCGATCAGATCTATGGCAGGAGTCACCTTCTCGTGAGGAAACTGGACGGTCGTACCCACAGGGATAGCCTCGTACCTCCAGTTTGCAGCTTCCGGCGGAATGTCGTCGTCGCCAGAATCAGAGTCCCAAGGATCCGTGGGTCGATCAGCTGGATCAACGAGATCTACGGGATCCGCGGGCTGATCTGCCAACGGAGCGGTGTCGGCCGGTGTATCATCGGCGGCGGTTCCGGAGCCGGAGGGGAGGTCTAGGCGAGCCCTCTTAGACGGTCCCTCCCCCTCATGAGGATTGGCGGCGTCGTCCGGATCATCATGTCCACGTTTGGAGGGTTGAGCCTGAGACCTGCAAGTTGCCTCAAGCTCGCGGACCCTCCGCAATGCAATCTCCAGCTGCATATCCCTGGTGGCGACCAGCTGCTTGTACTGATCCACCTGTCTCTGAAGGGCATTGTTCTGAGTGGTGAGCTGAGCGATGACGATCTGGTGCTCAGCCTCAGAGACAAAACCGGGAATCTCCTCAGCCAGTGGTGGTGGTTGGAGACGGAGGACGGGAGTAGGAGAGCGGCTCGAATCGCCGAAAGACGGGCGCTGCCCTTCCTGGAATTTGCCCTTGATGAAGCGTTTGGCTTCATCCAGCTCCCTCTGACGGTCCTCGTCCGCCTTTCGCAGTGCTTCGATCTCGGCTCGACGGGCTTGGTCTTCCTTTTCTTTTTCAGCTAAGGCCTTTTCAATGGCCTCTAGTCGTCTATCTTTCGCCGCGTCAGCCTTCTCGATGGCCTCCAACCTGCTTTGGACAGCTTTAAGGATGCCGTCCGAATCCCTGGGTTCCAATCCCGAAAGGGTCAACACCGGTTCATTTGCGAAACCGGTGGACAGGGAAAGCCCCGCAAAGGTGCTCCCTTGGCCCGCGCTGACGACTGGTGTGGCGTCAAGTGCAGCGGGGCCTCGAGTGGAAGTCGCCAGATGTGTACCTAGGGGGTCTAGGACTCGATGTGACATGAATGACGGCGAGTGCTGGGGATGAGCAACTCTCGTTTCAACACCGATCGACTCCAAGCGAGTGAACGATGGAATAGGTGGTAAAGTCCCGTGTTCTGATGAAACGACCACCTGTTGGGAGGTGGTCGAGTGGATGGCTTGGGTGTGCAGTTGCGTTGGTTGGGTGCCAACGACTTGACTACTCGGCATTGGCCGAGTAGCATCAGTGTGGGATGCCTCTGTGGAGGATAGACTCTTGGCTGGTTTGGTTCCCGTTTCTGGCTGCCTAGGGTGGGCCACTTCTAGTTCGGCCTCTTGTCGGGTTTCTAACACCTCTTCAACCTGTTGGGCCTCTTCTCCTTCGGCCTCTTGAATGACCGGACCCTGGCTTTCACCCTCGAAGCCTTCACTGTCCGCCCCTATCTGCATCCACGATTCGCTCTGAGCCTGTTCAGCGACCTCCGTGTTCAACGTTCGGTCTTCCGTTCCGGAGTAGTCAACAAGTTGAACGGAGTCGCTCTCGTTGAAAGAGGAAGTGGAGACATCATCATCAAAGGCCTTGCCTTTACCCTTCCCTTTCCCTTTGCCTTTACCCTTGCCCTTACCCTTGCCCTCTCCCAGGCCCTCCTCCGGATCCAAATCTGGTGGCGTCGTGTCGGACGAGCTACTATCTGGATCACGAGATGGATCCTTCGGGAGTCTAGATGTAGTGGCCTGAGAAGGCGGTGAAGTATGGGCTGGTTCTACTTCTGGCGATGCAGCAGTGAGGTCTTTTGCTGAGCCAGATGGAGTGGATCCCGAGGCGTCCTTCGGAGTAGATGGTTCCTGAATCTCCGGGGACTCGGGGACTGTAGGGAGTCCTGGAAGCCGAGTTGTAGATCGACGTTGTGGAACGTACTCCTTCACCCTCGGAGTTGGCAACAGAGGATCTTCGTGCATTCTTTGGCGAAGACGTCTCAACCTTTCTTCTCGAGTCTGCGGTAGGTCGGAAGATGTAGAAGCTGAAGCATCGTGAGCGGTGGCGGCTCTTCGGACTATGCTACCCACGTTTTCCCTCACGTCAACGCTCATCACATTACCCGAGCCAGAGGCCCCCCCAGTGGGACCCCGGCGCCTCGGACGTAAGGCCCGAGGACTAGAAGGGACGGGTTGCGCACCCTGGGCAGGACCTTCCGGTTCTGGAGGGTCCATAGGTGCGTCTCCTAGACCTAGGCGATTCCTATATAGTACCACACTCGGAGCCCGCTGGTCTAGAGCGTTGAGGACGTGCGTAGGGATCGGCATCTCATACTGGCCGTCGGTGTAGTCTCGCTTGGCGATCCAGCTGATCTTCTTCGGTTTGATGACCGAATGACCGGAGCGGCGTGGAATTTCCGGATTGCGTTCCATATGGTCACGGATGATGAGACCATAGAATCTCAACCACGGAATGGAGTGGTGTCTGGTGCGCTCTCTAGTCGTCAGATCCTTGGTTATGTCAAGCCATAACTGGGCGGCGATGTCGATGTGGCGTCCGTAGGCGACTGAATGGAAGATATGCCAGAAGGAGGTAGTCGCCTTGTCGATGCCTTTTGTCTTCGAGGATAGGCACCTGTTCATTAAGTTGAACAGTTGTGCCCAGATTGGTGGTAAGTGGCTCGTGGTGATCTGAGACACGCCTTTCGCCTCCTCGGTAACCCCAAGAGCTAGGATTTCGCTCATCAGAATGGGGCCCGAGACCAGTTCGTCGAAGTCCTGGTGGCCGCCATCAGTAGCGGCAGGGAGGCGAAGGATGCGACGGACGTCCTCCATAGTAATGACCAGTTCGGTTTGATCCACCCGACCAATGATCAAGAAGACCCCGAACCGGGTGTCAAGAACGGCAGTATGCCAGAACTGCTGCAGGTAGATCGCTGGTACCTCGGCAGTGGCCGTCATGGCGTATGAGATAGGATGAGCTCGCAGGATCTCCCTCACTATAGTGTGTTGCACCTTGACAGACGAGAGAATCACATACTCGTTGTTCTGAAGTATGTGAACCATATCCGTAGGGTCAATCAGAGCTCGATCAGCTTCTTGATCGATCGGAGAAGGGGGTCGTTCTCTCTGGTTTGCCATTTCAGGATCGTAAAGAAGTAGTCGGATCGTCGAATGGATCGATAACGAACGCTCGGGGAAGCCGGGAAGTCGATGGGTCGATCGGGGTGTTCTTCGTGTTCTTGATCGTCAGAGAAAACTGATAAGAGGTTTTTGAAATTTGAAAGTGATAACTGAATTCAGTTATCAACTCCCGCTTTTATATTTTTGATAACTTATCAGGTTTTTTTTTTTGAAAATTTTATCTGATAACTGCTCTTACAGATCACAACTTTCACGAAATGACCGAATGAACCCCGAACTTAAGGTTTGAAAGAATTTCAAAACTTCCCCTGAACTTGTGGTTTTCAAAAGTTTGCAAAAACGGTCCTGAACATTGAAGTTGTGGAGACTGACAGAACTGGTCCCTGAACTAGTCAGAATTGGAACCTGTCACTTCCAGTCCCTTAACATAACAAGTTCATAGAATTTACAAGTTCAGCCCCTTGACGTTTATTGAAACGACTAACCTGGAAGTTTCTGAGATCGGATTAATCACCGAGTCTGACACGAATGGTCAGAAGTCTTATTTTGAATCCCGGGTCCTGAACTAAAGTATTCAGAAGCCGTACGACGGTTCTACAACCTGCAAGAAAATTAGGAATGGTATCCAGTGCAGATTGGATCCGACAGAGTTAGATTTAAACAACATTAATACAAAAAGCTCCCCCTAGATATATGCGACACAGGAGCTCCTCCTACACACATGCATAAGTTTAAGTGACTGGCTCCCCCTAGAAATCTGCCGGGGGATCTAGCATGCCCAGTTTACTAAGTAAATAGTAATGGCGCTTCTCGTCAAAAGCTTTAGTGAACAGGTCAGCTATCTGACGTTCACTTTCAACGAAAAACAGTTCAACGTTACCTTTCTCGACGTGATCTTTGATGAAGTGATATCGGATATCGATATGTTTCGTCCGAGAGTGTTGAACTGGATTTGCCGCAATCTGTATGGCACTGCTAGAATCACAGTAGATTGGAATCCGATGCATGGTGTAGCCATAGTCCGCCAGTTGAATTTTCATCCAAAGAACCTGTGAACAACAACACGCTGCAGCGACATATTCTGCCTCAGCTGTTGAAAGGGATACACAGTTCTGTTTTCTCGAGGACCAACTCACTAACTTGTCCCTGAGAAACTGGCAGGCTCCTGAAGTGCTCTTCCTGTTTAACTTACAGCCTGCATGGTCAGAATCTGTAAAGGCTGTTAGTTCAAAACCAGAATCCTTAGGGTACCAAAGGCCAAAATTAGGTGTGCCCTTCAGGTACTTAAGGATTCTCTTGACAGCCCCGAGATGAGATTCTCGTGGGTCGCACTGAAAACGAGCACATACACACGTGGCAAACATAATGTCGGGTCTACTTGCCGTGAGATAAAGCAAAGAACCAATGATCGCACGATACACCTTTTGGTCAACCGGATTACCAGACGTATCTGCATCCAGTTGGAATGACGTGGACATTGGAGTTGAAGCAGACTTAGGTCCAGTAAAGTCAAAGCGTTTTAAAATGTCAAGAGTATATTTGGACTGGTTTATAAAAATCCCTTGCGGGGTTTGACGGACTTGTAGTCCCAAGAAAAACGTAAGTTCGCCCATCATACTCATTTGAAATCTGGACTTCATTATCTGCTCAAACTCGGTGCAAGACTCAGGGTTTGTAGATGCAAAGATGATATCATCCACGTATATCTGTACTACAGTCAAATGATTACCTGACCTTCGAAGAAACAGGGTAGGATCGACAGTACCCTTTTTGTATCCGGACCCAAGCAAGTAAATGGTAAGAGTTTCATACCAGGCACGAGGTGCTTGCTTTAAGCCGTAAAGTGCTTTGTCGAGCAAGTAAACGTGTTCCGGGTACTTGGGATCAACAAATCCCTCAGGTTGCTCAACATATACTACTTCTTGAAGTTCTCCGTTCAGGAACGCGCACTTGACGTCCATCTGGAAGACCTTCATGTTCTTGTGAGCTGCATACGCGAGAAAAATTCTGATGGCCTCGATTCTAGCCACCGGAGCGAATGTCTCGTCGTAGTCGATGCCTTCCTGTTGACGGTATCCCTTGGCGACCAGACGAGCCTTATTACGGATAATAAGATCGTTTTCATCTTTCTTGTTGCGGAAGATCCACCGCAAGTCAATGATTCTGATTTTTCTTGGTCTTTCTACAAGGCGCCAGACTCTGTTTCTCTCGAATTCGGCAAGCTCATCCTGCATGGCCCTTACCCAGTCAGGATCAGAAAGAGCGTCCTAGGTATTGGTTGGTTCAAATTTACTCAGGAAGCCGCCGAAGAGGATCAGGTTTTCATCATTCTTTGAAGAGCGAGTTGTCACTGGAGCAGATGGACTACCGATGATGTTGGTAGTGGAATGGCTTCTGGTCCATTTTCTGGAATGGGGAATAGGATCGTATTCCATGTTGTTTCTTGAGTCATTCTCATCCCGAATGGCGGAGGAGAGAAGACTAGCATCCGGATCAGTATTCAACACAGTCTCCGGACGGGGTTCACGAACCACTTCAGCATAAGTTCTGGATGGAGAAGGTGGCGGAACAACTTCAGGAATTGGTGCAAGAACAGTGGACACTGTCTGTTCTCGAACCGCTTCGACTGCAGTTTCAGGAGAGGGTTGTGTTGAAGAGAGCTGAGAGGGGGAGAGAACAGTTTCCTCATTCAAAGTGTTAGAAGAGGATTCTGTTTCTGTGATCGGGTTAAGTGCAGACATCGGTTCTACAGAGTCAGAAGAGGTTTCTCCTACAGCGGTAGAACAGGATGTGCTCTCATTCACGAATGCATCTGCGGATATGGTTGTTGATGAAGGAATGGAATGATCAGCAGGAGCAGGAACAATGATTGGACCAACGAGGGTCGTTAGATCAAATTCTGCCAAGTCAACAAAATCAAATCCAAGCGAGTCAGTAGGAACAGTTGTGCTCGGTGGTGAAGCAGTGTGCAATTCAGGGAAGACAGAACTATCTGAACTAGGGCTGGCACTAGAATACATCTCAGTCTCAGAGAAGTCAACGTACCGACTCTCAATGATGGATCGGGTCCGTTTGTTGTATACACGGTAAGTCGCTGAGTTATGTGAGTATCCAATAAAGATAGACTCATCCGACTTAGCGTCAAACTTTCCCAGATCATCTCTGTTGTTCAGAAGATAGCATACACAACCAAAGACTCTAAAGAATCTAATATTCGGCTTACGCTTGTTGACCATTTCGTACGCGGTTTTACCAGTCCGCTTAACGATTAGAGTCCTGTTCTGAGTGTAACAGGCAGTTGATACAGCTTCAGCCCACAGGGATAGAGGTACACCAGAATGTGCTATCATGGATCTAGCAGCTTCGACCAACGTACGGTTCTTCCTTTCTACGACTCCGTTTTGCTGGGGAGTACGTACAGCAGAGAAGTTGTGAGAGATGCCCACTTCTTCAAGGAAAGACTGGAGTTTCGCATTCCGAAACTCTGTACCGTTGTCGCTTCTCAGTTTCTTCACCTGACGACCCAAGAGGACTTGGATTCGTTTGATGAAGGCGATGATTAGATCTGCAGCGTCAGATTTGGCTCTAAGGAATTCGAGCCATGTGTACCGAGAGTATTCATCGACAAGTACAAGCATATATTTCTTGCGTGCAAGACTTTCGACTCTCATCGGTCCACAGAGATCCATATGTAGCATGTCAAGGGGATGGTGACAGTTTGTCTCCATCCTTGGAGGATGCGAACTCTTATTCATTTTCCCTTTCTCACAAGCTGAGCATAGGGTGTCTTTAGATAGTCGCGTCTCCGGTAGACCATTGACAAGGTGTTTAGATACGAGCTTGTTCATATCCCTGAAGTTCTGATGAGACAGACGCTGATGCCACAGCCAGCTTTCTTCCTTCGTTGCTTTTGCGAGAAATACCACTGTTTCCAGTTGTTGAGGAACAGCATAAAACATTGTGGTATATAGGTTACCGTTCCTTCGAGCGCGTAGAATCACTTTCCCATCCTCGTCTTCAATGTTGCTCCCGAGAATGAATGTCTTCACAAGATATCCTCCATCACAGAATTGGCTTGAACTGAGTAGGTTAAAAGGCAGTCCTTCAACATAGCGCACATTCTTGATGACGTGTTCTCCATTCGTCATGCTTCCATATCCTATGATTGGTAGACGTCTCTTGTCTACAAGCTTGACAAAGCCTTCAGCTCTAACGACGTAGTCGAAGAGGATGTTGCGCTGCCCAGTCACATGCCTGAAGGCTCCAGAATCAAAGTACCACATGTGACTGCCCTGCAAAGCGCAAGATTAAATTTGTTTAGGAACCCATTGCCACATGGGTGTCCTACCGTTAGAAACAGATAAAGCAACCGGTGAAGTATCCTTTTCAGATTTCTCCTTAGGCTTAGGAGACTTCACTGGAGGTAAAGCACTTTGCTTTGTCGTTTTCTCTTTTCTTTCCCGGTGAGGACTACCTGACTTACTATAAGCTTTTGCATTACCAGGCATATCAACACGCATGTAATTATCAAACAAAGAACATATATGATTTTTGAAAGCGGTAAGATTATCAGAATTCGCTGAGCGATTAATGTGTACAGACTTTGATTTTATGTTTGAATTACAACTAGGTGGGTTGTAGCCAAGACCAGTATGATCATGACCACCCCATTTAGGGAAAGCATTAAAAGAGTTCTTCTTCTTCCGATATCTCCTTCTTCGTGGCTTCACATTCGCAGTTCCATCACCTGTCCTCGCATCTGCATGAAAAGCAAGTTGTGAGTTGGGTGACGGCTTAACTAGAATGGATTGACCACCTTTGAAATTAGCGGTGGTTTGACAAACTGATTTTAACATTTTCAAAGGTTGTTTAGGTTTGGAGTTCTCACCCACATCAAATGAACTAGAATGAAAGTCCAGTCCCTTAATGGGTTTTACCAAACTACTTGTATCTGTAGACTTTGAATTCTGTGTCTGTGCTACTGTGGGTGTGTGTGGCTTAACTGACTTCCCTTTGTCAGTACCAACACATTTTGCACCTTCAGTGTTTATCACAGACACTGATGCAAGTGGCTTGGGAGAACTGATTTGCTTTACAGCAGGTGCCTTTGGCAAAACTGGTTTTCTTGGAATATAACCTGAAGGAGGATCACCAGCGTCCAAAAACACCTTCACATCGTACACAACATTAGGATCTAATACTAGTTTAGGTTTGGTTGACCTAAAGTCTGGTGTGATTGGTGAGTTGCAGGTACAAGAATCCCAAGAGTCAGATTCTTCTAAGAAGGACACCCATCTTTTCAACTGATTGATTTGACAACATTGATTCGCAAAAGTTTGACCAAACATCAGTTCCTTTTCATAGAAGAAGTCCTTTTCCAATGTGTTATTAATAAATTGGACGACCAGTTGTGTTTGGAGATCCGCAAATTTGTTTTTAAAACATGAGCAAGAGAACTCTGCGATCTCACATTGGTTTGACATATTAATCCTTTCGGCATTTGCCTCATGATAACTATGTTCCAATGATTTGATATGGCTGTCTTTTTCAGAAAGAATTGACTCAAAGTTCTTTAACTTATGGCGACAGGCATCAAGTTCAACGGCTTTGGACCTAAGATGGAACAATTCCTTTTCTACACACACTGGGGCAGGAGGCTGAGTTGCGGAAACATCCAACGGTTGGATAACATCAGCGTCCTCGGATGTATCTATCTCCCTAGTGTCATAGCTGAAGTTTAAGTCCTCATAGTTGATGGGTGGCATTGCTACCTTAGGTGTCCTAGCTTTGATGCCTTCCCAGCTAGTGAAAGTATTCTCTGGGTTACTAGCAGGGGTAAAGATGGGACCCTTAGCAACAGGACTGGAAGGTGGACTACTGGTTGAACTATTGGCAGGACTGGTGGTAAAAGATACGGCTTTTCCATCTATTATCTCAGTAAAGGTCACAGTCTGCATCACATAGTTGTCATTGTCTTGTCCTTTGACTGACCTAGGTTCAGGTTTGGAAGCACTCATACTGTCAAAGTTGTATAGATGTGCAGGTGCTTTTTCAAGAATGCTTTTCTCTGAATGTCCCAACCCAGGTTTGGCTTGATAAAAGGGATGTTGAGTGGTTTGCTTGGTAAGCAGACTCAAGGTATGTTCAGATTGTCCTCTCTTTAAATTATTTTCCTCAAGCTCTTCGATTTTTACAAATAATTTTGTTCTTTCCAAGGAAAGAAGGTGAAATTTGAGCTTGAGTTCTTCACGACTACTTTCAATTTCGTCGTGAGATCTTTGAAGATCAAGGAGCTTGTTTTCGAGGATAGATTCTCTAATCCCAGACTCAAGCTCCATTCTGTTAAAGTTCTCGGTGAGGTCCTCTAAACTACTTTTATACACAGCACTCTCTATTCTGAATCTCGCGACGAGAGCTCTTTCCATTTGGAGTTGGCTCTCAAGACTTAAAGTTTCAGACATAGACCGTTCATCAGGTTTTGACAATAATGAACAAGAATGTACCTCAAATTCTTCATCAGTAGAGTCGTTTGGGGAACCAGATATACATGGTTCCTCAAAGTCAGCCATGAGGCAGTGTCCTTGCACTGCTGAGGGTCCTTCATCATCCGAGTCCTCCGGTTCCATGATCCAGTCTTCCTCATCAGCTAACAGCACCTTGCCTTGCTCTTTCTTCTTCATCACGGCAGCCTTCTTCTCAAAGTAAGCAGAATCTTTGAGCTTCTTCTTGCATTCCGATGCATAGTGACCCGGGTCACCACAGTTGTAACAGGTGGGAACCCGAGCAGGGTTTCTGTTCTGATTGGCTGCGGGTGGAGCTTCTAGAGCTGGTAGCTTGTTCTGTTGTGGAGGTTCAGTTCCACCGGTGTTGTTGTGCTGACGACCATCATCATTTGTTTTCTGGTTCTGATTGTTGTAGTTAGAACCAGATTGGTCGTTCCACCTTTGATTATAACCACCTCCCTGATAACCTCTGTTACCGTGGTAGTTGTTGGAGTTGTACTCCTGATCCCTTTGCTGTTGCTGGTTGTTGTTGTTGTAGCTTTGTCTTTGATCTTGATAAGATCCTTGATTGTTGTACCCAGACCTATCACGCTGTTGATAGTTGTTTGTTCTTCCTTGATCGTTTCTTTGGAAGCTTTCTCTTGACTGGTACCCGCCTTGGCTAGACTGACCTCCCACAAACTGAGGTCCTTGTCTGAATCTGTTGAAGCGTTGGGGATTTCCCCGAAATTTAGCCATCAAGGCGAATGAGTTCTCTAGCTGAAACATCTTTTCTTCGGTAAGTCCATCATCAAGAACTACCGGTTCTTCAACGGTGTAGTTTTCATGAGAGGACGATCCTCTATTTGACAATAGGGCCAAGGTAGGAGGATCGATTTTCTTTTCAGTTTTACCGAATAAGGTTTCTTCATGAGGTAGCATCATGCTATACAGATCATGAAGTCCAAGCTGTCCAAGATTCTGGCTCACTTGGATGCTGATTGTGACAGATTGCCAGAGTTTGTTCAGTCTTTTGAGGAATTTTACATTCACCTCGTACTTGTTGTTGGTCCCAAGTAGGTGACCTTCAAGCTAGGATAGTGTTTGGGATTATAGAAGGGGGGGGTTGAATATAATCACACAATTTTTCACTTTTAAATTCTTGTTATATTAACAATATGAATTTACAGATTGTTGCGGAAATAGAAAAGACAAATAGTCTAAACTAAACAATCTAAGTTCTTTCACTATGCACTAAGTGAGAAGATGTAAGAAAGAAAGATAGAGGGGAATAAGAAAGAAAGGACTTGAGTATTTTTGGATGCAGAAGAGGTATGGAGAAAATCTTCTCCACGTCCAATTTATACTCCATGCATTAAATGCATGCAGACCTACTTTTGTGACGTGTCACGTTGTAGTTGGTTTGTTGTACTATTTACTATAAACAAATACTCTTTGCATGGTGTGCAAAAGAGGAAGTGTGTAAACAGTTGCCTTGAGGTCTGATAAGTACGGAGGGAACAGTAAAGAGACTGTCCTTATGTACTTTTGTGTCAGTAAAGGCGGATAATCCTTTTGTGCATTAGACTAAGACATTATACTAATCCTTTCAGGATCAGGATACTGATCAGTGACTAGGGTCCTGATACTGATGAAGTTCAGGGTCACTTGTATCCTGTTGAGTCTTCAGGATGTCATACGATATTGAGCAGCCTGCTATCACTGAGTTCCGTCTTCAGATCACGAGCATGCTGTTCCTGTCATCAGCTATTTCTTCGACGTCGCTGATGGTTCTTTGTGTATGATCTTGGTGTCTTCAGGAGGTCTTCACTTCAGTGGATAGGATCAGTCGACTGCAGAACAGACTCGTTCGTCTCCTGATCCTGATCCTGATTACTATAAAATTAAGTTACAGCATAAGTAACATGGAATAACACTGAACAGATTCAGTGATAATTCCTCAAGCTATAACAGAAGTAAAAACCTATTCACTAAGTAAAGATTCAGGATCATTATCATTTCATCAGGTCTTAGGAGAGCTGGATCAACAATCTCCCCCTAAATGATAATGATAAGACAACAGAGAAATTGTCTAAGTCTAGAAAGAAAAAAAATTTCTAAGTCTAGATAAAACAGTAGGAAATAGAACTCATAAAGGTACATGTCCCATTTACTGTTTTGAGGGATCTTTTTCAGTACTATGATGGAATAAAGTACAATGCACTGAATTGCATTTTCATTAATCTCAATTAGGTTATAAGAGTAAAGAAAATACAAGAGTACATAAGTGAAGTACTGAAAGTAAAATTACAGAAAAATATTCTAACTATCAGAGTCTTCGCTAAATTCTTCAGTCTTGACAACGATTGGAACAGGAGTATTGCTGAAGGCGAGTCGATGATCGAGTATAGCTCTGACAGTGCGAATAATCTCTTTATTATCTTGGTTTTTCTTGTCTCTTTGAGCAGTGAAGAGAACAGAAACCAAGTGTTCATATGGTGCTTTGTGTAGCTCGCTGAAACGCTGAAAGCGTAATATTTTGGAGTTGTCGCTTACACAAATACCATGAACAGGTTCTCTGATGACTTGTCCTTCAGAGAGAGAGACTCCTAGAGGGAGTGAAAGATCAAGCATCGAGAGGTCCAGTGGTTTGACAACCATTCTGGGCATGCAAGGAGTTGGTCTCCTTGTTGAAGCACCGGCTGATCTTCGAACAGGTGGCTGAGGCAGTGCTGAAGAAGGCTGGAGAAGGTCATCAGGAATTTTCGTTGTCCTTCTGATGCGTGCAATAAGTCCTTCGATGACTTCTTCTACTTCAGCCCGATAGTTCTTGTTGGCTTTGGGAAGTAGGGATTTGATCTCGTTCCACTCTGACAAGTTGTAGCGATCTAACTTGTCCAGAGTGTGTTGCACGTCCTTGACTCTAGAGCGTTTGATGGTGATCCATGTTTTTGCTCTCTTGCCGCGAGTTCGGCTGAGATGGATTCCAGAGATAGCAGCACCATGTTTTCTTAGGTGAAGGCGGTCTCAGCACCAGTCAAGCTCTGTGTTAACTTCTTCAGTCCGAGCTTCAGCATTCCTGTTGAAGACCTTCAGCGCGGCCTTCTGTGCTAGAACAGGGTCAGCACTTATTTCAGCGTCCTCTTCAACAAAATCCGATGCAAGCCTTCGAGCGGCTTGAGCGGAGAGGAAGGCTTCCTTCTGCTTCTTATTATGCTCCTCCTGAGCCTGTACAGCAGCGTTGTATTCCTCTTGTGATAGATAGGCGAACTCAGAGTCCCAAGAGGTACGAAGAGGAATTTTTACTCTTGTACTCTCGAGTCGCTCTATCACGGCGTCTAAACGCCCATCCCTGTTGACAATAGCAGAGTTGTCAGGGTAATTCTCACCTTCAGATCTAGGAGAGTTAGAGGGGGGAGATCTGGGAGAAGAAGCAGGGGTAGAGAAGTCATCAGAGATGAATTCATCATCTGATGAGAGGCAAATGGTTTCAGGAGGGGCTCGGATTTCAGGGGTTCTAGAAGAGGATGCTTTAGGATTAAAGCGGGTTGGTCTAGAAGGAATGGTTTCAGGGTTAAGAGGAGTTACTCTGAAAGTCATTCTGCTTCATTCAGCTCTTGTCTGTTCTGATGGACTATTCTCCATGAGGCGAATAATCTCACCAGTGACAGAGCCAAAGTTTACATCCTGAAAGTCAGAGTTGTCTTGGTTTTCAGGTTCAGAGGTTTGTTTAGGAGAAGAATGGGGTGTTGGTTCAGGGGTAGGTTGTTTTGGTGGTTGGTAGACAACCATTTGTAGATTGTTTATTGGAGAGTCATCAGAGGAGGTGTCAAGGGTTATGGTTTCAGGTGTAGGTTTAGGTTTAAGGAGAGAAGAAATTGGTTGGTTATCAGAAGATGAGGGAGAGGATGGTAGTAGTAACGTACCAGGTGCACCGGGGTTCTCCCCCTGAGAGTGTGCAGGCCCTGGAGTGGGCGTTGAGGTTGGAACCTTCTCGACGAAGAAATCGTCGTCTTCACCATCATCATCTTCATCATCATCCTCTTCCTCGTTTGTTCCCCCTGTTCGTTGGTTCTCCAGTTGGTGGAGGGGGAATAAACGGAATGGTCTCTCGGCTGTCTCTCCCCCTCAACAGGTGCCTGTTGTAAGGCAGCTGTTGAAATACTCCGCTGGAGGAGAGAGGCCATATTGGCGTTCAGCTTCCTGTGGATGAAGGAAGATGAGAGGAGAGACTGGAGAAGTTCCCTGTCGGCCGCGGTGAACGATGGCGGCGGAGGAGGAGCAGTGGTCAGCGAGTTCACTGCAGTGGCAAGCTCGGCCACTTTCTCCTGGAGGGCTCGAAGGCCAGTCTCCTGTGCGTCCAACCTCTGCACCACTATTTGTTGGAAGTTGGTGGTGGAGGTGGAGTTGTTGTCGACCGCTGTGGAGAGAGCGGGTAACGCTGTGGTCTTCAGGTCGTCTACGGACGCCTGAAGAGAGGAGGAGGAGGTAGCCACCTGAGATACCTTTTCATGGATGACATCCAGACAGGGTATGGTGATGGTGACACCAGTAGGAGCAGGGGCGGCAGCGGCTGCGGCAGCAGTGGCAGAGGCTGCGGCGGCTTCGGCGGCAGAGGCAGCGGCCTTGGCTGCTGCAAGCTCAAGTTCCAAGGCCTGAAGCTGGGCCTTGTGGGCGTCCTCTTGTTGCTGGAGTGCCGTGCGGACCTCCTGCAATTGCCTTTCAGCGGACTGTCGTCGTAGCTCAGTTGCGCTCAGCTGACGATCGGCATCCGTGAAGATGAAATCGTTGAAGGGGTCATCCTGATGAAGTTGGGACGGCCCTTCAACTGCTGTTCCTAAAGAACCTGTAGACAGAGTAGCTAAGTGAGTACTAGAAGACTCATTAGCTTTCATAAAAGAAGAGACAGTAATATTTTGCTTAAAAGTATTACCTGAGGCTAGGAGGGTATCAGAGCGATTACCCCCCATGTTCTCTGAGTGTTCGAGGTGAACAACCTCAGGTTCTTGTTGGACAGAAGCAGAGATGGAAGCATCTGCAGGTGAAGAAGTTTTAGATAAAGGAGATGGTTTATTAAAGAGTTGAGGCAGGGTAATATAGTATTTCTTACCAGCTGCTGCCTTCTTTTTCTTTGACGCCTTGGATTTGGCGCGTTTGGGCTGTGGTGGAGGAGAGGAGCCAGAGGGAGGAGGGCGCTTCAGAGGCGCCGAAGAGGTTGCAGCTGGGGAAGTCAGTATTGGGTTAGCTACTGACATAGCATGCAGAGAAGAAGAAGAGGGTGGTTTGGAAGAGAAGAGAGAAAACATACCTTGAGCAGGAGCAGAGATAGGTTGTTCCTCTGCGTCTGGTTGTGGTTCAGGGACAACCAGGACTGTAGACAGAGGGATATCATCTGCTTTGTGAGACAGCTGCTCCAGAAACTTTACGCTTAGGGCGTAATTGTTGAAGTTTCCCTCTGTTGGGTAGTTGTCACCCATGTGCAGTGCCAGAACTGCAGAGAAGAACCGGGTGTAGGGGACGTTCACCACCCTGGTGCGGTTCTTGATCTTCTTGATCATGTCGTCCCAGATACAGCGGGCATAGTCAAACTTGCGATTTTTGATCGCAGAGTAGACCATGTTCTGTATGACGGTGGGGAATTGTTCTGTGCTCCCCGTCTTCCCTGTCAGACAGAGACCAAACGTGTTCCATATATAATAGAACGTCGCGTTTAGCCCTGTCTTGTAGACAGTGGCAGCAGTCTTTGTCAGAGGTTGGCCTTCACGTACAGGCCATTTGTAGCCGATGTCATCAAGGAACGCGATGACTTCGTCGGAGGAAGGAGCAGGAGGAAACGTCTGCTTCTTGGGAAAGTTTAGGACGTTCCTTAGAGTCCCTATGCCAAATGAGATGATGTCGTCCTTGATCTGGAACTTAATCACCTCATGCATCTTGCCCCGTGAGTTCCTCTCCTGGGCAGTGGTAGCAGTGGACCACAGCTGCAGGAGCAGGGGTTTGTTGGGTGCTGGGTTGATGGTAAACGCCGTCTTCAGGGGACATGACAGAAGGAAGTCCCTGGCAGGCTTGAGAAACGCCTTGTTTGTTGGGAGATCAAATATCCCAATCAAGTTGTTGTGTTTGAACTGCAGGTCATGTTGGGGAATGATGATTGGTAGGTTCCCAGTAGCAGTCATCAGCGTCGTTGCCTCAGAGGAGAGCTGGGCGTCCAAGGAAGTGGATGTAGTAGCAGCCATTCTGTTAACACATAAAAACAACATATGTGGATGATTAAGAATCCAAAATATGCATTTTTCTTCACTTTTCAATGAACACAGAATATGTTCATAAAAGTGGTGAAATCCTTTATACTTGGAATGGATTAGATACCAAAATACACAAAAGGAATGTGTTTTGGTATTAAAAAGAAACTTTTATTTTGATGAAAAGATATCAAAATAAGAGTTTATGAATGTTCTTAAAAGAAATAAGAACACCATATAAACTGTTTTAACAAAAATCTTAGAAGATTTTGGAAAAGCTAAGATCAAACGGAGTGATCTTAGGGTTTTTGGAAAAACGATTAACAAAATAAGCTGTTTAGGTGAAGAATGCCAACTTACAATGTAGAAAGAACAGGATTAAAGACACACTTACGATGATCTTGTTAAGAGAAGTGATGAGTGTGTTCTTGAGAGAAAACTTGTTCTTGCTTTTTCTTGCTAGAATACTTGGAGAGAATTTGTGAGCGTAAAGAGTGTAAAAGATTACGAGTGAGGTTTTTATACCTCGTGGTAGGAGAGAGAAAATGGATGAGAGAGAAAAGAGCGGCTAAATTCAAACGTAATGATGAATAAAGGAAGTTCTACGCGCGTTCACGCGCCTGACACACGTAGTGGGGAACAGGAAACGTCCCATTACGTGTCAGTGCAGATGAAAAGTTTGTTTTATTTGAAAAGATAAAAACCGCCTTTTCAGGGGATGATTCCATTTTGGTGAAAGATATGTTTTATAGGAATCAGAGTACTTATCAGATAAAAACTGTTTTAGGAAAAATCCTCTTATCACATTTAATGCGATAAGGTTTCAGTAGCAGAGGGAAGAAATACTTACCTGAGAATCATCAGTATTCGGATATTGAACAAAGATTTTGTAAATACTGAATAGAGTCATCCTCTGATGAGAGTTAGTTCAGGAGTTGTTAAAGAAAGAGTCCTGAGAATGATTATTCTATAGGATTTAACAACTGTTTGTCCTGATAAACTTCAATCATCAGGATTTAACATCCCAAGTTCACTGATGAGCATATTAAAACGCGTCACATCCAGTGGTTTGGTAAAGAGGTCAGCAAGCTGATATTCAGTAGGGACAAAATGGAGTTCAATATCACCATTCATCACATGATCCCTTATGAAGTGATATCTCACTTCAATGTGCTTTGTCTTGGAGTGTAAGACAGGATTATTGGCGATGGCTATCGCTGAAGTATTGTCACAGTAGATAGGAATTCTAGAAAGTTGTATGTCATAGTCCTGAAGTTGATTTCTCAGCCACAGGACTTGAGCACAACAGATTCCTGCTGCAACATATTCAGCTTCAGCAGTTGATGTGGACACAGAGTTCTGCTTTTTGCTAGTCCAACTCACCAACTTGCCACCTAGTAGGTGACAACCACCAGTGGTGCTTTTCCTGTCAATCTTACATCCTGCAAAGTCACTATCAGAATAAGCTGTTAGATCGAACCCTGAGTCCTTGGAGTACCAAAGACCCAGATTAGGAGTTCCCTTCAAATATCTGAAGATCCGTTTTACAGCGGTCAGATGGGATTCTTTGGGTTCAGCCTGATAACGAGCACAGAGACATGTAGAATACATGATATCAGGGCGGCTAGCTGTGAGATACAGCAGAGAGCCGATCATTCCTCTGTAGAGAGTCACATCGACAGATTTCCCTTTGGAATCCTTGTCAAGTGTCAGAGGAGGAGCCATTGGAGTCTTCATCGGTGTACAAGATGTGAGATCAAATTTCTTCAGCATCTCATGTACGTATTTTCCTTGATTGATGAAAATTCCTTTTTCAGATTGCTTGATCTGAAGTCAAAGAATGTTAGTTCGCCCATCATAGACATTTTATATTCAGATTTCATGAGCAACTCAAACTTTTCGCAGAGTTTGGGATTTGTGGATCCAAAGATAATGTCATCGACATATATCTGGACAAGAAGGATATGCTTAGGATATTTCTTTAGAAATAAAGTGCTATCGATCTTTCCACGAACAAAACCTTTAGAGAGAAGAAAGGTTGAGAGGGTATCATACCAGGCACGAGGAGCCTGTTTTAACCCATAGAGAGCCTTGTTTAACTTGTAGACGTGATCAGGGAACTTAGGATCTACAAAGCCAGGAGGCTGAGCCACATAGACCTCTTCATTAAGTTTTCCATTCAGAAAGGCATTTTTAATGTCCATCTGATAAACTTTGAAGTTCATATGTGCTGCAAAAGCTAGGAAGAGTCGAATTGCTTCGAGTCTAGCAACAGGAGCAAAGGTTTCATCGTAATCAATGCCTTCTTCCTGCCTGTATCCCTGAGCCACAAGGCGAGCCTTGTTTCGAATAATCGTACCAATCTCATCAAGTTTATTTCGAAAAATCCACTTGGAACCAATGATAGTACGTTTTCGAGGCCTAGGGACGAGAAGCCAGACATTGTTTCTGATGAACTCTGCTAGCTCTTCCTGCATGGCTGAGACCCAGGCAGGATCACGCAAAGCATCATCTATTTCTTTAGGTTCATTTTCAGAGATAAAATTTACATAAAGACAGACGTTACCAGATTGGCGTCGAGTTTTAATGCCAGAGGAGGGATTACCAAGAACTTGATCAATGGGATGATCCTTGGTCCATCGGAGAGCAGGTGGCTGATACACCTGTCCTGAAGTAGAAGCTTCATTAACTGATGGATCAGGGAGAAGATTAGTGGGAGTAGGCTCACTAACAGTGGTTTGAGAAAAGTCTTCACTGTTAGTGGGTTGATCAGGTTCAGAAGGTGTGATTTGGGTAATTGGAGTGGCATTAATCAGAGGTGGAGAGGATGTTTCAGTGGGTGTAATAGGAGGATCTTCTTCAAAACCATCAGGAAGGTTCTGAGGAGATGGATCAGCAATAGGAGGTTCAGGGATTTGAAAGAAAGAATCAGCCCACTGATTGATTTCAGAATTATCATTTGGGTGAGGAAAAGTAGGACCCGATTCATCAAACTTGACATGAATCGTTTCCTCTATGGCTTGTCTTCGTTTGTTGAACACACGGTAGGTTTTAGAAATGGATGAGTATCCAAGAAAAATTCCATCATCAGACTTAGAATCAAACTTCCCAAGATTATCTTTGTTGTTTAGAATGTAGCAAACACAACCAAAGATATGGAGATGTTCGATAGAGGGTTTCCTGTTACGAAAGAGTTCGTAAGGGGTTCTTCTGAAGCGCTTTACTATCAGGGATCGGTTCTGGGTATAGCATGCTGTGTTAACAGCTTCTGCCCAGAATTGAGTGGCAAGGTTGGCTTCACTCAACATTGATCGAGCAGCTTCAATCAGGGTTCTGTTTCGTCTTTCAGCAACACCATTTTGCTGAGGAGTTCTCACAGATGAGAAGTTCTGAGAGATACCTTTCTGATCGAAGAAAGTTTCCAGGGTACTGTTTTTGAATTCAGTTCCGTGGTCACTCCTGATTGATCGAACAGTAAGGTTGTTGAGTCTTTCCATCTTCCTGACGAACAGGATGATTTCTTCAGGAGCATCACTCTTGGCACGAAGAAAGAATACCCAAGTGTATCTGGAATATTCATCAACTATTACCAGAGTGTATTTCTTTCCAGCAATGGATTGGACGTTGACTGGTCCAAAGAGATCCATGTGGAGTAGTTGTAGAGGAGAGCTGATGGAGGAAATTTGCTTGGACTTGAAACTAGCCCTGGTCTGCTTTCCTTTTTCACATGCTGAACAAAGAGACACCTTTGTGTAGCGAAAGTCAGGAAGACCAATGACCAGGTTGTTGATGCAGAGTTGATTCAGCGTCTTGAAGTTGAGATGAGAAAGACGCTTGTGCCAAAGCCAATTTGTATCAGATGAAGCACGAGATACAAAGCAGAAGTTGTCAGTGGAAGTATTCATGTTGATGATGTAGATATCAGCATGTCTCACTCCAGTGAGAATAACTTCCTTTCTTTTGTTCTTGACTTTGCACTTTTTCTTGGAGAAAGAAACTTTGTGATTCTTATCACACAGTTGACTGATGCTCAGAAGATTATGCATCAGGCCTTCAACATAAGCAACTCTTTTGAAAGTAGTTACTCCGTTGGTCAGTGTGCCATACCCTCGGGTTTGGCCTTTACCGTTTCCGCCAAAGGTCACAGCAGGACCTCTTTCTTCACGGTAGTTAGAGAGGACAGATTTCGAACCAGTCATATGTCGAGAGCATCCACTGTCCAAGTACCAGATGCCCTTATCCTGTAAAGATTAGAGTTTAAGTTTTCTTTGGTACCCATAGAACTATGGATCCAGAAGTATCAGTAGGACTGGTTGAGTCAGTGTCAGCCTTTACTGAAGTATCAGTACAGGAGGCTGGAGTCTTGACTGAAGGAACAGTCTTGACAACCTTCTTTCCTTTGACTGATTTCTCAGTCTTGGGAATCTTCTTTACCTTAGCTGATTTTTCAACTTTGGTAGCATCAAGACACTTACTCGCAATATGGTCATTATTCCACAGTGATAACATTTGCGATATTGAAAGCGTTTAGTGTGGTCCAGAAAGTTTTTGAACTTTAGGTGAGCAGGACCAGCACCAAGTATGCCTTTAGCATTGGACATTGGAGGAATTGGTTTCTTCTCCTGAGTCTTTTGCTTCAGGTCAATCTTCAGTCTGGGAGCAGGATTTTGAGAGAAAGATTTTGATCCTGAGACTGAAGGACCACCACCCAGGACTTTGTTCTTGGGTTTAGGACTCTTGGTCTTTGAAGGTGTTACAGTCTTAGATTTTTCCTTGACTGTGTTCTTTTTGCTCTTAGGAGCACCTTCAGAGTGTGTGTTAGAAGAAGAAGAGGGGATATATTCAGAAGCATTAGGAATGGGAATAGAAGAAACAAATTTTCCAAATTTGAGCATGGAACTTTCATGTTTAGGTTCTTCATACTTATATCTATGAGTGAATCCAAGACCTCTTTTGCTTTTGTCAGATCTCCCTGAAGCTAATATTTCATCAACTTTTTCAGAGGCGTCACTCCATCCTTTGATGGTGACTTTTTCAGCATTTAATTGAGCAAGGGCCTTTTCTTTGGCAGCAAGAGCCAATTCTCTTTCAATACAGAGAGTTTTGTTTACAGTGACCTGGTCTTTATAATTTTCTTCCAAAATGGTAAGCTGTTTTATTTTTTCTTGACATTCTTTGAGTTGTCCTCTAAGATCAATATTCATTTTTTCAGCAGAGGTTTTACCATTAAGGGCTTTGTAAAGATCGAGAGTGACCAGGTCCAACTGAGTTAAGCTTTCAAGAGGGATGAGAGGAATAGGTACCTGACTGGAAGAATCAGTCGCAGAGGTGGAAGCTTCAGGAGTTGTGGAAGAAGAAGCTTCAGGATCCTGAGGAGGAATCTCTTCAGGAACCTCTTCTATCTTAGCCATGAGGGCTAAGGTAGGTTCCTCAATAATGGCCATCAGTGCCACTTGAGTGTCTTCCTCATCAGATGAGTCATCAGAGGAGACATCATCCCAGTCGCAGTCTTCTGCGATTAAACCTTTGCCTTTGCGCTGAGTTTTCATCTTTTTGTATTTTTCTTTCAAGCGCTGGTATTTGGGATTCTTAGAAGAAGATTTAGCAGAGGAGGGAGCAAACTGACTTTTCCTGTACCTGCAATCATTAGCAAAGTGTCCTTTGCCCTGACAATTGTAGCAGATAGCAGTAGCCTTATCAACAGGGTCTGATTTAGGCTTGTCAGTAATAGTAAGATGTTTCTTTTTGTGAAAGTTTCCCTTTTTAGCAAACTTCTTGAAAGATCTGGTTAAAAGAGCAAGAGATTCATTGAATTCAGGATCTTCTGACATGTCAGAGTCAGAAGATTCAAATTCAGTAATAGTTACTGAAGAAGAAGTGGCAACAGTAGGAACTGAGTCAGAGACCAATGCAACAGAGTTGCTTTTGGTGTCTTTAGAGTCTCTTATGAGATTCTTTTTCAGTTTCTTCTGTTGTTCTCGGTTAAGAAGAATACCGTACAGCTCACTTAGTGTGAGTGTCTTTATGTCCTTTGACATAGTTAAGCAGGAGGTGTAAATTTCCCAATGTTCAGGAAGAGCTTCCATGAACTTGGTAACCACCTCAGAGTTAGAGTAGGTAGTACCGATGGTCTTCAGATCAATCAGAAGACAGTTGAATCTCTGATGTAGCTGGGAGAGGGTTTCATCCTTTTGATGAATAAAGCTTTCATACTGACGAACCAAGAAAATCTTTCTTGATTCCATGAGAACAGCAGTACCTTCATATTGAACACAGAGAGTGTCCCATATCTCCTTAGCAGAGCGAAGGTGACAGACAGAGTGGAATACATCGTCAGGGAGTGACATGGCGATGAGAGACCTAGCCTTGGTGTCAATGTTGACCAAGCGTCTGTCTTCATCATTCCAGTCAGTTACGGGCTTCACCAGCTGCCTTTCAGGAACAGCTGGTTGGCCACCAGCAGCAGGAATGGGGTGGACGGTTTGTGTAGGCACATGTGGTCCATTTTCCAGAAAGTATGGAATCTGGGGATCAGAACCAGAGAGAAAGAGTTCCATCCTGGTTTTCCAAAGAGAGAAGTTGTCTTTGTTGAACCGAGGAGGCTTTCCAGCAGAGCCGGTATCAAAGTAGTTATCCTTAGCTTGAAGAGCCATAGAATAAGAAGAGAGGATCACAAGATTTTTCTAAGAAGAAAATGAGAGCTTGTATCTGCTCTGATACCACTTGTTGGTCCCAAGTAGGTGACCTTCAAGCTAGGATAGTGTTTGGGATTATAGAAGGGGGGGTTGAATATAATCACACAATTTTTCACTTTTAAATTCTTGTTATATTAACAATATGAATTTACAGATTGTTGCGGAAATAGAAAAGACAAATAGTCTAAACTAAACAATCTAAGTTCTTTCACTATGCACTAAGTGAGAAGATGTAAGAAAGAAAGATAGAGGGGAATAAGAAAGAAAGGACTTGAGTATTTTTGGATGCAGAAGAGGTATGGAGAAAATCTTCTCCACGTCCAATTTATACTCCATGCATTAAATGCATGCAGACCTACTTTTGTGACGTGTCACGTTGTAGTTGGTTTGTTGTACTATTTACTATAAACAAATACTCTTTGCATGGTGTGCAAAAGAGGAAGTGTGTAAACAGTTGCCTTGAGGTCTGATAAGTACGGAGGGAACAGTAAAGAGACTGTCCTTATGTACTTTTGTGTCAGTAAAGGCGGATAATCCTTTTGTGCATTAGACTAAGACATTATACTAATCCTTTCAGGATCAGGATACTGATCAGTGACTAGGGTCCTGATACTGATGAAGTTCAGGGTCACTTGTATCCTGTTGAGTCTTCAGGATGTCATACGATATTGAGCAGCCTGCTATCACTGAGTTCCGTCTTCAGATCACGAGCATGCTGTTCCTGTCATCAGCTATTTCTTCGACGTCGCTGATGGTTCTTTGTGTATGATCTTGGTGTCTTCAGGAGGTCTTCACTTCAGTGGATAGGATCAGTCGACTGCAGAACAGACTCGTTCGTCTCCTGATCCTGATCCTGATTACTATAAAATTAAGTTACAGCATAAGTAACATGGAATAACACTGAACAGATTCAGTGATAATTCCTCAAGCTATAACAGAAGTAAAAACCTATTCACTAAGTAAAGATTCAGGATCATTATCATTTCATCAGGTCTTAGGAGAGCTGGATCAACACTTGTTCTTCTCTAAGCCAAGTCTCCGTAGATCGTTTACACAGATATTTAAACGATTGTAGGTTTCAGTCAGCGTCTCTCCCTCGCGAGCACAGAAGCTTTCGTACGCGTTTCATAGCGTTCTCCTTTTGGCCTTCTAGTGCCTTGTCACCGCCCTGCATTTGCTGTTCAATGCCCAACCACATTGCTCTGGCATCTTTACAGCTGTCCACCCTCGCGAACATGTCATTTGGTAGAGCCATAGTGAGTAACGTGAGAGCACGTTTGTCAATGGCTGCACGAGCACGTTGTTCATGAGAGAACATGTCGTAAGGTTTTTCAACCTCATATGCAGGTAGATAGGGAGTGACATCAGTTCTGGCTACTTCAGCTACAGTAACTGTCGGTCTGATTGGTCCCTCAGTGATAGAGACCATCAGTTTGTCATCCAGTAAGTCGAGGAAGTTAATCATTCGGCGTTTCCATTGCTGGTATTTGCCGACGACTAATACTGGAGGTCGTGTTTCAGAACCGATACTGATTATTTCTTTTGACATTGCGTCCTCGGAAATAGGATCTGTTTTGAGTAGTTGTGTTTTCTGATTGGACAGAGCTTCCGCGCTTAAAGCGCTTCCTTTTATAGAAATTCGAGAATTTCAAAAAGAAAGGCCAAGGCGGGAAATCAGCAAGTCCCGGTTCGGGAGAATTGCAAGTCCCGATTCGGGAGTGAGAGAGTCCCGATTCGGGAATTTAAGCCAAGTCCCGATTCGGGAAATGAGAGTCCCGATGCGGGAGATCAAATTTCCAAGTCGGGAGAGGCAAAAAGATCCGATTCGGGTGTATTGTAGAGATCCGATTCGGGAATTGGGAGTCCCGATGCGGGAGTTCAGTGTTCCGAATCGGGACACGAGTGTCCAATTCGGGACTGAAGATCCGATTCGGGAAATAACAAAAACAGCAAAAACTGCTTCAAATTTATGTTCAAAACTACCAAAACAAGAGCTCTGATACCAATTGTGAGTCCGATAATCAACAAGGATGCAATGTAAAGGATCAATGCAAGCTATTACAAGACTAAGTAATGCTCAAACAATGATAATCAAGCAAATATGCAATATATATGAAGAACACGACAATACGACAAGCATATAACAAAAGTTGTCAGTTGCAAGATTATTTTAAAACGTTAACTATCGACCCCTATTTATAGAGTCGAAGTTACAAAACAACCCCTAGAGTCTATGACTCTTTTAAGAGGCGCACAAAAGTATTGTTTTACTTTTAACTATTACAAATGTTTCAAAAGACGCCCCTGACTTCTTTACAAACAAACTAGTCAGGTTCTAACAAAAGGTTTTAATACTAAAAAGACAATTAAATTAACTACGAACTAAGAAAGCAATAAAAAGATTAATTAAGAACTATATGACGGAAAACAGTAGCACTTATCATGGTATAGTGAATCCCCAAGTGGATGATTTAAATAGGCCAAAGGTTTGGTTGTTTTGGTTATTGTAGGAATTTAAGTCAAGGACACCCTAACATGTAGTGATTATAGTCTTTAACTAGGTCTTGGTCCTCCTAGCTCCAATACTAAGTTGTTTGTCAAGCAACCTAACACCGGAAATCCGATCCCAATTCTATTGTATGGTTTTCTACCTCTAGGTCACTCTCGGTCCAAGTAACCACTTAACACAACTCTTTTGGTCAAAGGGTGGGTTAAGGTAGGTTGATTATCCTATCGGAGTCTATCTATTCTGGTCAAACAGATACACCCAACCAATGAGTTCAAATAACCAAACAATAATAATCAGAACGGAACCATAAAACACATTCAATCAACCAGAAACAAACCAATAAACATTAATTATAAAATCATCATCCACAATGGTTTATCGACCATGACAAGTACCATAATTAAAAGACTACTCACTAAACATAATAAAAACAGAAAACATGATAGTAGACATGATACCGACAATACAACGACGGATGATCAAAGATCGAACCCCGCAGCGTATCGGCACCACTCTAACTTTCACTCTCGTCTCTGTAAGTCTCTAAGTATGTATGCATGCTTTGAACTGAAGGAGGAGGCTGGTATTTAAAAGAAAACGTCCAGGGCCCATTTGGCGATTGCCAGACTGCTGGTTTCGCGGCGCTAAGCACTTAGGTCAAACACTGGTCTTCATCTTTGTCGAACTTGGCGGCGCCAGATCATGAACTTCGCGGACGCCAGATGGCTACTGGATTGAACTTGTGCATTTTTCACCTTTTCTCGTCTTTTTTCGTACTTTTCCGTTCCACAGCCTCCAAATCCTACATAAACAATAATAAGCTCATTTGGTGAGTGGAATGATCAGAAATGGGTGAGAAATGGGGTAAAGTCATACAATTAAGCTCAACCAAAACATGTATAATTTTGGTGTTATCACGGGTGTTACAGAATTTTTTGTGTTCATGTCCTTTCGTACGTTATTTGGATAAGATGCTAAATGAATGTAAACAAACATACATAAACGAACGAACACATTAATAAAAACAACCATACCTCTGAATGTATATTATACATCCATATAACTTGAGCTTTTGTTAGAAAACTTGATTTTGATTGCTTGGAACTTAGATTACTGAAAGTTGTAATACACTTTTCAAATTGAATTATTTCGATGGTACACTCGAAACTTCAATCGGATAAAATTTAGTATATCTAGAACCGAGAATGGAATATTGTTATGAATACTTTGTACCCGAAAAAAATGATCAAAATCGAGATGCTATCCTGTGTGTTTGAAAACTGATGAAAACTTTCTCAAGACAGTTGCCAAACCATATCGTAATGACTAGAAATAAGGTTTATTTTTTTCTCAACACATGGTAAAAAATCCGGGTTATTGAACAGAATTCGGGGTTTCATGCATTTTTCATAAACGGGGATCTTGGACGATAAATGGGGTAGCGGGGTCCAAGGGGCAAGATCATGGACGATAAACGGGGACGGGGAAAACACGCTTATTTTAAACGGGGACGGAGGGACCAATCCCTGACCCGATTACCCGATTATATCCCTCGAATTCATTTTTATTTTGTGATTATTAGTAAATAATATAGTTTTAAACAATATAATATATATATATATATAGCTAAATGGTTTTTATATTTGGCCGTATATATACTTTCGTACTTCAACTATTATTATTTTGGATGCATTTGAACAATATATATGGTGAAAGTTCAAATACAAACCACATTTTCATTGTGAACGTGAGGACAACCCAGAGCGTGACACGTGGCAACAAATTTTATGAGACGCGCGACTTTTCCTGCGACCTAGTGTTATTCAGTCTGAATAATAGTGTTATTCAGACTGAATAACACTAAGTCACGGGCTTTTTGGTTACAAGTCGCGCGTGTCACTCTGAATTTCGGCGACTTAGTGTTATTCATACTGAATAACGCTATATTCAGTCTGAATATAGCGTTATTCAGTATGAATAACACTAAGTCGCCGAAATTCAGAGTGACACGTGGCGCGCTCTCGTTTGTCCTCACGTTCACAATGAAAAAGTGGTTTGCAATTGAACCCACCCCTAAACACTATATTATATATAACTAAATTGTAAAATTTTAGATGCATTTTGACTTTAAGACTTTAATTTTCTTTCAAATATGTTGGGATAATGAATTAGCAAATGTTATGTAATTGTAATTTAGTAAATCATTTTTCGAAACTCGTGGATTTGTAGTAAAGTTTAAACGGTAACGGAGATCCCAAATGTGAAAAGGTTAAACGGTTATCCCTGTGGTGAAGCCCGTTTAATTAACCATTTATACCAAACGGGGCTACCCGTTTCCCCTGCGATTTTCCCCGATTATCCGATGGGGATCATCGGTTAAATCTCCACGGTTTTTAAGTGGGGACATGGATAGTTTTCTTTTTTTTTTTACACAGGGATGGGGGAACCAACCCCGGCGGGAAACCGCTCTGTTGCCATTCCACGAGGCAAAGCGTACAATTTGCAAGTAGGCTATTTCCCAACTTTCTTACTACCGCTTTACACATATTATATTTAGGCATGAACCACAATGTATTTTGCGACATGGTATTTTTGTGATTTGGTTTGTAGTTTGGGAAATGCTCAAACTTCCCATGCAATCTAGTTATTTACAATACCCTCTAACTCTAAAGATGAAACTGGCTTTGTTTTTTATTCTTTCGGATTTCTAATGGATCTTAGGCTTAATTAAAATATGATTCATTTTTAAAAATATGCATTTTATTATATTTGACTTGGTGTTATGTATGAAAGTAGAGTTGATCTGGACCTTGTTTGAGAGAAGGAAAGATATCCAAGTATAATAACATTATAATTTTAGTACTCTTTTAGTATGTTTTTGACCGAACTGAAATATAACATTTTTCACAGCAAAACTAAAGTTAAACATAGCCGAAAACATATTGAGGCCAACAAAATAAGTTATACCATGAAAGTGACCAAATTCCTAACAAATAATCAACCACTTCCTCCATGAACTTAAACAATTTGTCTTTGACTTCTAATTTTCTTTTTCTCATTTTTGTGACAGATAAGTTTGCATATGTTGCAAAGAGACAATTGTATATTTTTAGTTTCTCTGAAACACTATTAACGGCAACTCTTTAAATACAATCTTGGTTTCTCTTGACTTTTTGCCATTGCTTAAAACCTTGGTTACCATGATCTCCAAGTTGTTTCTTTTTCAAAGTCCAAACCTCTTTGACTTAAAAAATCAATTATTTATGCAATAATGACCTATTGCAAACAAACACCATAAATATATTTAAGAGGGTTAAAAAGTTATGATATGTACACTTTGTTTTGTAAAAATGTTTTCTTCTTCTTATATTCTTGTTCCAAAACAAATATATATTAAAATTGATGAAAATTAGAAGTTTGTAAGGTTGAGCCTATATATAAAGACTCTTTACCATAATACCCATCCTAAATTTGAATACCGTATTTATATATCCTTTTACAAAAAATATATAGAAAAGCAAACAAAAATATCAATTTGGCATCTTATTTAGTGATAATCAAATACATTAAATACCCTTATACCAAACTTAATTCCATAAACAGTATGTAACAGTTACTATTCAATAAAATTAATCAATTTCCTTAAAATAAACAGTGATTTTTTTTCAAAACATAAAAATCCATTATGAACACATAAATACATTTCTTTTCCAATAAATAAGTCAAAACATATAATTAAAAACATTAAAAAGTACGAGAAATAAATGAGGAAGCTATTAACAAAAATAAATCGTTTACGGATACACAAAATTAGTTACAAATTATGTCTAGTTCAATTGGTCTTCGTAAGATTGGTAACATCTTGGAGATATGGATGTGACTTTCGATCTTAAAGGGAGTCAATTGAGGGTATGAAGAGTACCCAGTCACTGGTCCGGTAATAGACTTGACTCCCCTTCCTCAGTCCAGTCAAAGACTGTGGTTGACTATAGGTCTAGCGAAAGCTGGGCCGGGACAATAACGAATTAGTGGGCTGTCCGTGGATGTCTGATAACGTCAAAATGGTGTGCATACATGTGTTCCTGATAATCGTTCGTTGGCTCACGATGCCAGTGTAAGTCTTCTCAAAAGAAATACACAAGATTAATTAAGTAATTTAATAACAATTAAAACAAGAAAAGAAACAAGACAGAGAAGCATATAGTTTTTGTTTGATTTGATTTGTTGAAAATGAAACTAGTATTAAACAAAATTAAAAAATTAAAAAAATTTGTTTTAGCGTAAGGTTTCTCCAAGATTCACACAAACCCCAAAAACAACCCCCCTTCTCTTCTCTTCCTTCTATCCCTACCATCTATCACTTTTTTCCAAATCTCACCACTCTCTTCTTCTTCTTCTTTACCTTCTCTCTCCTTCTTTCTTTCATTCTCAACCAAAATTACACCTTCTTGAATCTTGAATTCCATCATCACTGTACCATTGCTCTCCTTTAACTTCTAGAAACTTCCACAACTTTTGCGGAATTTTAAGCGGATTTCAACTTCCCCCATGGTGGTTTTTCGTCTTTATGTTTCTGGGTTTCGAAATCTTGCAGAAAAATTGGGGCTTTTTGATCTTTTAATTTCGTTAAATCGACAATGTGAGGTCAGTTTCTTGAAATTTTCATCTGGGTTTTCTTTAATTCTTTTTCAATTTTTTCAATTTGGTTAAGTTTCTTGATGATGGTGGCTGCCATTTCTGAAACAACCAACCAAACTAGACCTCCATTGTTGCCCTCAGAGAAAGATAATGGAATTAACAAACCCACTAGACCTAAATCACGCCAAGTTTCTTCAAGATACTTATCTCCTTCGACTTCTTCAAATTCATCTTCCACACCCACACCCACACCTTCTAGAAGGTTCCCATCGCCGTTAATTTCAAGAAATTCGACCACTCCGGCGGCCAAACGGTCGGTTTCCGCCGACCGCCGGAGACCCACCAGGCCGGATCTCAACTTGAAATCCAGCAATGCCGGCGGCGCCGGCGAGGTGTCGGCGGCCACGAAGCTTCTGGTGACTTCCACTCGAAGCTTGTCGGTTTCGTTCCAAGGCGAGGCCTTTTCGCTTCCGATTAGCAAGACGAAAGCCACACCGGCATCGCCGAATTGTTATAGTGTTCGAAAGGGTACCCCTGAGAGAAAAAGAACTGGTACCCCTTTGAGAAGCAGTGAGAAAAAGGTTGAAATTGGTGGTGGTGGTGGTGGTGGTGGAGATCATTTCGAGAACACGAAACCCTCTGATCAGCACCGGTGGCCGGGTTCTCGAACCCGGCAACCGAACCAGACGATTTTGTCGAAAAGCTTGAGTTTGGATTGCGGGGTTGTCGTCGATAATAAGAACGGGTTAATTGGATCTGGGAATGTGATCAGGGCTTTACACCAGTCCATGAACTTGGAGAGCGGTAGAAGGGCTTCGGTTGACGGTAGGTTGAGTCTCGATTTGGGTAATTCGGTCGAGGTGTTGAACCCGGTTCGGAGTTCGTCGGTTAACGATTCGTGTAATGTGGTGCCGTCCGATCTCACCGCTTCCGATACCGACAGC